>JAAGKR010006477.1:15154-25707 GCA_011419295.1 Clarias macrocephalus
AAAAAGCTCAGCATGCACCTCATTGCAGGATTATTGTGTGCTCTCTATTCCAATTCTTGTTCATCTCAAACTGTTTTCATGCATTCAGATTCACCTTTTGTCTCACGTACCCTTATTTCTCACAATTTGGATTTGTTGCTGAACTAACTGATATCTTGGGTTTGATCTCACACTCTCACTTACCACGATTCAGTCTTGCAATTTGGGTTTGTTTCAGCATTAACTGGACTAACAGCTTTGATCTCTCACTTTTGCATCCTGGATGACAACTCTAGCCCCTTTTTCAACAAGGCAATTCCGGAGCTAGTTTGGTGCTGGTGCCCAGTTTCAAACCAGGCCTTCGTTTTCTGACATCCAAAGCACTGGCTCTCAGACAAAAAAATAATAAATTTCAATGTCGCCACCAATACTTTTTCGAAGCTAAATCAAAAGAACCTCATGTCAGGTGTTTGGGGCAGGATTATCAACTAAAAGACTAAAAGTTTGTGGCTGTCATCTTTTTTAAAAATACTCAATATGCAAATTAGGTGCCTCAAATGCTGGTTTGTTGTTCTCCTTGCCGTTAGCATTTGTTTTGCTGCTAGCATTTTTTTTCAGCTAGCATTGCCACTATTATTGCTGCTAGCACTATCATACCGACCATCATTGCTTCTAGCATTGCTGCTAGTGCTAGCATTCCTAGCACTGCCACTACTATTGCCACTAACATTGCTGGGAAAGTCATACACAGACATATAAGGTGATGTGACCATGGAAAAACAAAGCCAGTTCAAAGCCAGGTTCGACACTAGTGCTAGTTCTATTTTGGTAGAAAAGGGGCTTCTGTCTAAGCGATCTGGATCTAACGCAATGAAAACTGAACACATTTCAGTTTCAGCAGTGCAGATTAATATTTGCACTCTGAAAAAGATTTTTCACATTTTTGTGTTTTACGCTACGGACGTTTTAATAACACAAATGCGGAACACACTCAACCTCAAACACTTGTACATCTCATCCATCAATCTACTGCTACTGGAACTTTTTACCTTTTTAACTTTTTTGCTACAGGAACTTTTTACCTTCGGTCACAGAGACCCCTGAGACTTATTTTAAGATGAAACTTAACTGTTTAGAACTTAAAAATTTACACACTTATGTTTCAAACATTTAAACATTAAGTTAAGTATTATTAATTTATTATCCATACTGTTTCCCTCTAGTTTCCTCCCATGGAAAAGCTCCACTGTCAGTACTGAAGCTCCTCAGCAGTGTGGTAGCGGCCTCTCCGTATGTGCTGGTGACCATCATTCTGGCAGTAAAATGTTACAGAGCTCGAAGTAAGAACTCACTGTGATTATTTTCCATAAAATGAAACCACAATATTTAATAAGAGGCTAAAATGTTTGTTTGTGTATTTTGCAGCGGAGTCTGAAGAGGAGAACAGACCGGACAGAGTGATAGAAGCTGAAGTATCTTTCTAAGTTTCATGTTTTTACATCATTTACTTTTTTTTTATGAATAATCTACCTTTTTAAATGTTAACCGCCATCAGTGCAACAGAGAGCACATTAGTGTATGTGTAGTTTTAGTGATTAGTAGCTGTGTCTTTTTTTTTTGTTGTTTCACAATTTTGGAAGAAAGCTTGAACCAATGCATTTTCATCACGAGTACATATTTGTATTTCTATTACTTGTATTCATTTATTTTTACTTTTTGAGCTTTGTATTTTATTTTAATTCGTTTATTTTTTATACTGCTTATACTATAAAGGGTTGTGGGAAGCCTGGAGCCTATCCTAAGAAACGTAGTGCATGAGGAGGGATACACCTTGGCCAGGGTGTCAGTCCATCACAGCGCATTATTTTATTTAACTCCAAAACTTTATGAATTTATTATACATGCATATACTGTAGTTAGCTATAATTCAGTTTTGAATTAACCTAGGAATAAATATGCAGCAGGCTTAAAATTTATTGAAATATTTCATATTAACAATAGGTAAGACCTATTTTGTAATACACCTTGGTACGTACATTTCTTTCAAGTTCCTTTTTAAAAAATGTATTTGGGTTGAAGTGTGCTTTTTGCACTAATAAAAACAATAAAGACTCCTTGTGAAGCTCGCTAATTGGCCTACTTTTTTTTTTCTTAAGGCTGGGTTCATCCCCTGTTGCTTGTGCACCTTTTTCTCACTTGGCATCAACATAAAAGTCGCCACACAGAATCCAGATCAGTCCCCACCATGTGCACCATAATCTGACACAACTGTATAGAAATCATTCAGACCGGACCTAACTAATCATGACTGGCAGAGCTTGAGACTGACAGCTACCGACCAATAGTAAGTGTAATTAACAGGGGAAAAAGTGAGGTAGTTTTAAATTTTTACCAGTAATTTGTAGCTAAAGGGTGAGGAAAATAAAGCATGGAGGTGGTTCACAGTCATGTTAATCTTTCATTTATTCCACTTTGCAATATCAGCTCAGTTAACTATGCGATTCCAGGGCTGAATCCCAAATAGTGTAAAATAGGAAGCTAGTGCACTATGTAGGGTGTACAATCAATTGTCTCACAAGTAGTGCTCTTGATCAGGGTAATAATAATAATTAATTGAATTTGAAGGTGGCACCTAGATGACTGCCTTGGTGTGGGGCTCTGCAGTTGTTTTACTGCAATTATTTGGATTACTTGTTTTGCTGAATACTGTAATTGGTAGAGTAGCGGTACTGTTCAAATGCTTTAAGACATGCAATACATTAAGAGAGCTCGCGCACTCGGTAAAGCCACTGTCGGAGCTTGACTAGTATTGATCTGGCGAATCTTCAATCTCTAACCAACAAAACGGATGAACTTCTGCCCTCCTGGATAAATAAGGACTTTTCAAACTCTGTTGCTATATGTTTCATGGAAACCTGGCGGAATGAAGCTATTCTGGACAACATATTACATCTGCTGGGCTTCCAGCTGTCCAAAGCAGATCATGGTGGGAAATGCTTTTATATTAATGAAAGATGGTGTACAGATGTAACAGCGATGAAAAATATGTGCTGTCCCGAACTAGAAGCCCTCTTTTTCAACTGAAATCCTTTCTATTTGTTTCAGGAATTTACCTCATTCTCTATGTGTTTAAAACTGTGTTTACATTCTTCCACAAGCATGTGTGAATTAGGGCTGCAGCTATCGAATATTTTAGTAATCGAGTATTCTACCAAAAATTTTATCGATTAATCGGATAAAATGTACTTTTGCTTAATTAAACTTTAATAAAAAAAATAAAATGTTTGTATATTTTACATTTAAGATGTAAGAGAAACAAAGATTAATTGTTTTTTTTTTAGAAAAATCAACTTTTATTTTTTAAATGCATACAGCATTTTATCAAAAATAAACTGTCATTATTCACAATACAAGGAATAGCTTAAAGTTGAATGAGATGAATTAAGTGCATTCCAGCGCCATACATTCTTATTCTTAAAGCCTTTTCTCAGATGCAAAAACTAAAACAAAGGTATTTCAAATGACTTTGAGTATCAAAGAAAATTCTTTCTGGATTTTTCTTCTCTTGGCTCGCTGACAATTTTATCGCTCCCTTCCATTTTGCAGCCTGCAGGAGAACGCTCCCTCATATCAATACACAGCTAACTGTTTGCATCTCCTTCCGCTTTGTGGGTGACGTAAGCGCTTCTTCTTCGTCTGTCTTTACTGGCGGCTTGCACCCGGAAGCGTGCTGTGTCACGCCAAACAAATAACTGCGCAAAAACATAACGCACATTTTTTAAATTAATTAAAAGAAGCTTCGAGGCAGAAGATTTTGCCTCGATCATTTTTTTTTAATGCAGTGCTGCAACAGCTGGCTGATCAGATCACGGACACAGAGCATCTACACACAGACTAGGATGGTTATAATTATTCACAGTGACTTTAATAAAGCAAACCTCACATTTGAACTACCTAAATTCAAACTACACATTACATGCCCAACACAATACACCCCAATAAAGGATGCATATTGTTCCATTCCCTTAAGCGTTTCAAACCATTGCCTGGTTTATTTTCTTCTGACCTACAGGCAAAAACTTCAATCTGCTAAGCCTCTAGTAAGGACTGTAAAGAGATGGACCAATGAGGCAGAGTGGGAATTACAAGCCTGTTTTGACTGCACTGATGGTAGTGTTTTTGAAGCTGCCGCCACAAATCTGAATAAGCTCACAGATTCTGTAACATCATATACAAGTTTCCTTGTGGATACTGTATGTGCATCCCTACCAGGACTTATTTAACATAAACAATGACAAACCATGGTTCACAGAACAACTCAGACAGCTTCGTCAGGTCAAAGAGGACACCTACAGGAGTGGGGACAGGATTTTGTACAACATCCTGCGACACCTCGACATTTAACCAAATGTATCAATCTGCTTTCCAGGTGTTCTACAATCATTAATTACACTTGTCAGTCGAATCATAGGTGAAAGTAGGTCGAAAATTAGTCAAAACAAGAATTCTAAATCAGTCACAAAAGCACTTTCAGCAAGAAAACATATCTGATAGCGTTGTCATTTTAAACATCACTTAACAATTATTTCTAAGTCACCCCTAAATTACATCTGAACTATCAGTGTTCTTTTATTTACAACTACACAGCTAACTAGCTCCTAACACAAATCTGAATCCAGAATCAGCTTGATTCCCAAGGATGTCTGCATATACAAGGAATTTGTGACAGAATCTTCCAAAGATGATAACACACATACAAAACAATTACTAAATGAATAAAAATAACAGTTATAATAAATATCAAGAAATGTAATAAGTAAATTTATAATACATCAATTATAAATATTAGTGGTATTTTATCAGAAGGAAATACAACCCCTGCTGGACATTTTTAACAATGTTATTGTTTCACTTCAGGTCCTGAGAGACGGAGGTGCCCAGGAACCGTAATTAATCCACAGCCATTATCACCAATAATGAACCAACTGTTAAATACAGTATATTATAACTGTACAGCTTCACTATCAAAATCAGAAGCTTTAAAACACAAAAACACTGTAAATCTTTAGAGTCATAATCTCATACATGCTAATATTTCATTCTCAACACACTGGAAGTGTTGTCATGCATTTCTCAGGAAACCCATACAAACCTCAATGACTGCTTCCTATACTTGACACAAGCTCCTGTTAGCACTGTTAAAACAGAGATGTGTCCTGTTACAGTGTCTCAGTTTAGGGCTGAAACGATTCCTCGAGTAAATCGAGTAATTCGATTACAAAAAAATGATCGAGGCAAAATCTTCTGCCTCGAAGCTTCGTTTAATAAATTTTAAAAGCTTGTGTTATGTTTTTGCCCAATTATTTGTTGACAGCACGCTTTTGACACAGCGCGCTTCCGGATGCAGGCCGTCAGTAAACACCCACGAAGAAGAAGCGCTTATGTCACCCACAAAGCGGAAAGAGATGCAAACAGTTAGCTGTGTATTGATTTGAGGGAGCGTTCTGTTGCAGGCTACAAAATGGAAGGGAGCAATAAAAATATCAGCGAGGCCAAGAGAAGAAGAAACCAGCAAGAGAAAACGACAGAAATTGTCAGTAAAGGCTTATGTTATGCCTGAGATGTAGATTTTTAAACTTTTAGTTCTGAAAGTTTAGTTGCACAACTTAGTGTTTTTGTATAATTATTTATTTTATTGTGTGCCTTAGTTTTTTATCCTTAAAGGCATTTGAAATACCTTTTTTTTTTTTGCACCCGAGAAAAGGCTTTAAAATAAGAATGTATGGTGCTGTAATGCACTTAATTAATCTCAGTCAACTTTAATACCACTATCTCACCTACGCAGTTTCGCGCGGTGGCCGGAAGTACGGTTCTTCATCATTCACCGCAAGGTTTGGCGCTGCGGTTACGTTTCCATCTTTCTGCGCGAAAAATTAAATATGTTTAAGCCGCCTTAAAAACATGTATAATTTTTTTGGCGGACCTTGCAGAACTCACTGCGAGTCAAACTGCATAGGTGAGATAGGGGTATAAGCTATTCCTTGTATTGTGAATAACGACAATGTTTATTTTTGATGCTGTATGCGTTTAAAAAATAAAAGTAGATTTTTCTAAAAAGAAAACCAATTAATCTTTGTTTCTCTTATACATTTTATATTGCTGTTTAATTAAGCAAAAGTGCATTTTATCTGATTACTCGATTAATCTATTAAATTTTTGGTAGAATACTCGATTACTAAAATATTCGATAGCTACAGCCCTAGTTCAGTTATTGTCTTGATGTGTCCCAGTCAGGTCGGTGTCTTAAATTTGTTTTCTTTGCTGTTCTACTTCTGGGCGAGGCAATAGAATAGTGCGCGAGCAAATAGCGAGCAAAAAGGAATAGTTACAGGGAAAAAATGCCCCATCCTGCTTTCTAGTAGAATTAGAAATATTCGTATGCAGTATATGAGCATATGTAAAAATAATAATAATAATAATAATATTAACTTTTTTTTTCTTCCATTTATTGATTCGTTCAGTCACGGTGTTGCCATATTGGTTCATTCAATCTGCAAGCATCCGCAGTAGCTGGGTATTGTATGGTAATAATAATATCTGTTTCATTAAACAGTCACAAAAAGATGACTAATGATGAATTACAAAGAATTATGATGTTGTTTAGCTTACCTTAACCTTCTTATTCACTGTCATTGTTCAATTCCATCATTTTTTTTGTAAGTGCACATAGAAAAGCAAATTAAAATCTACAAGTGGATATTTGTATAATTTGTGCAATGCCTTTTCTTTTTTTCACTCCAAGTGCAATATCTGTACAGTAGAAGCCTTTTCAAACAGCCGCCTGCTCCACGGACCCTTCCCAATCCAAGATGGGTCTTTGGCTGATCAGTGACCGATCCGTTCACAGACCCTGATCCCCCTGCGATGACACATTGAACGAAGCCCCACCCCATAAACACCCTCCTGCGCTGTCCTAATAAGCTGGTTGTAATGCTGTATATAGACCAGTGACTGCTTCAGTTAACTGCAGTTCTTGCATTGTCAGCATATTTTCATAATTTAATAAAGCTTGTCATCTTGGAGATATATGCAGTGTCAGTGTCTGAGTACCAGTCTCTATGCTTTAATGGTCCAACCTTTTATAAGACATCGTGCCACTGGATGTTACTGTATTGTCTACATATTTTCATCATTACATCAAGGATGTCATTCTGCTTTACACTGCACACAGACCCTATTACTAGCGGGAGCAACACACTTCTGTAACCCGAGGTCAATCCATGTGCTGGCTGTACACAGTCACAGGTATAGACAGATACATATTATGTGTCCATCCAGTTTAAAATTACAAGAGAGTCATCCCGAATCCAGAGCCCTTGCTTTCTATCAAAAAGGTGGCTGATCATTTTCACTGTCACAACTGAAAAATACAACATGAGCATGATAACACAATAAAATAAACTACTGTACATCATCATCAATCACTAATGACCATGCATAAAGACAACACAAGCTTTTGTAATGTAATACAACAAATAAAAAAAGAGGGGGGGCTTTTTCTTCTTATATCTGAATATCAATAAGCTACATGAGGCAGTATTTCAGCCACTGGGAGCTGAAGTGTTTGTGCTAAATAACATTATAAATAGCAGTGTCATAAGCTAACCAAATAGCTAACGTAAGCTAAAGGTATCCAAAGTGGTGTGAAATCCATTGGAATATTTACACCACAGCTGATACTGACAACCGTCTGCAATCTACATAAGGTATTATCTTCAGCCACCGGGAGCTAGCATGTTTGTGCTAAGCTACATAAGGCAGTATGGTAGCATGAACAGCAGTGTTTTCTACTTGCTACCCTAAACTATGTAAGTGACCTTGAAAGACAATGTTACATATAAGCTGGCCAAAATGAGGAAAAAGAAAATACAGTAAAATGCGATTTATATGATCAGAATAAGGATTATATGAGACTTAATAACTCACCCATGGTAACAGCTTGCTGGATTCTCCTCCTCCGGTGAAGCAAATAACTCTTTAAAACACACCCGTTCTCTGTCGAAGTTTCAGTGTTGTTCTGAATAAAAGATAAACTCCTCCCACTTTCCAGAACATTCTGTAGAGCTTCAGAAACCTGTACAGCTCGTGACATCTTCCACACGTGCAGGAAAATTACTGAATCTGTGTGTGGGTTCGTGCGCGCGCAGGGGCGTGGTCTTGTATGTAGATTGCTTCTACGGCTGTTTTCTCTGTGAATAGCATGTGGGCGTGTCCTGCCTCCGGTCATTATAAGAAAATGAAGTGTGTCTCTCCTCGGATTCATACGGATTACATAAATTGAGAATATTTATTTTTTTTATTTATCTTGCTTTATTTAAAAGTAGAACCTTTAAGCTTTATATAGATATTTTTCTCATGTCGGGGTGTCAAGTATTCAGGGAGTTTCAGTTCATTTTAATGACGGGTTTCAGAAAGATATTCACGGAGACTGAGACGACTAAAAGCGCACCCTGTTTATCTTCTTTATTTCACCAAAGCCCAATGTTTTGTTCATATAGTGAGTATACATAAATACTGTACATATAGACCCTTTACAGATTCAAATACTACACTTATATATATGATCAAAAATTACGGAGCATTTTAAGTTCTTTTTATGGTTCCCAGAAAAAAATGCACTTGGACCCACCAGCGGGTCCGCAGACTCTTAATTAAACATGTTTAGACCAGAGACTTTGCAGATACAGAATGCGTTGTTTTTTCAAACATGATTTTTCCAACTTGCCGTTTATACATATTTAAACAGATAGCATTTAAGAATAAGAATACCTAGGACCCTAAATCACAAACAAAAAAAGTCTTCCCTTTATTCAGCGTTTAACAAAGCAGAGATGCACATTAACAATAGACGCACATTCACACCTCTGACTGACTTTTGTCTTGGTAATGTATTTTTCACATAGGTTGGGGGCTTTTACACACACACACCATATTAAAGAATGAAACATTAAGGCAAGTTCACAAGCAAATCTTGGTATTTCTCTAATCTGCAGAAAAGCCATCTAGGATGTAACAGTTAGAGTAATTATTAGTAACTGTAACACCTGTACCACCGCAGCACAGGGAAATAAGATCTAGCTCACCGGATTACTGAGTTGACGCTTTGTCCCCACCTAGTGTGTCTACGTGTGTACTACCTGCACTTAAACACTAAATGAAGAGCACCTGTGATCCCCTTGTGTGTCGGCCTATATATTCCAGTCGAACCCATAGCACGCCGCCTGTTCACTGTTGTGCAATGTCTGTCTCTGTGTGTGCATGTTCGTTAACGTGCGTTATCTCATCTTGTTCCCCCAGGACTAAGCAGTGTCTGCAGGTGTGGTTTCGTTTTAAGGTGGACATATCGTCGCCTGGCACTAGGGGTCCGTTCTTCGTACGTGGCTTGAAACATCCGAGATGAATTGATAGATCTAAGATGAGATCATTGTGCTAATTACGATGCGGCTAATTCGGTTCTTCGAGCACCGCTGTTGTTGATGATTAGTAAAGCTGGATTGAGTTGTCTAGGATTATTGCGCGTTCGTGCGTTGGTTTAAAAGGCGATATGCATCGACAGTAGAATCACTGATCACAACCCCTGCGATTGGTTGACGAAATGGCAAAAAAGCAGCTCAATTTTTTTTTCTCAAGCGGAGCAAAAGCTTTTATTAGAGGATTATGCAGCATTTCAAACTTTAATAAAGATAATTAAAAATAAAAATAATTATTAAATACGTGAGTGCTGCCCATGTTACATGTTGTGTGTGTGTGTGTGTGTGTGTGTGTGTGTGTGTGTATATATAATATCACCAACCATTCCCATTTTTATTAAGGCGTATCCATATAAATGGCCCACCCTGTATATTCAAATCCTATTTGTATTCATTTAAAATTAGCTGAACAAATTTTATATTTTAAGTAATCTTGAAGTACTTAAGTAACAGTAACTGTCACCTCAAAGTTCCACCAACTGAACTCTAAAGCGCTCTGGTGGCTCAGTGGTTGGTGTCTCGCCTGCCATGCGAAAGACCGGGGTTCGATTCCCGCACTGGATTGAATTTACTTTATTTGCAACAAATTCAAATATTGATAGTTCTGTTTATTTAAAATTGTAAACATCATTACTTATTACATCAAATATTTTGAGTTTTGCCAACTTAATCGGATTTACAGTATAAAAGTGAAGTAGAAGAACAAGTCTAGTAAGAAATACATTGTCATGCTGTGCTAAAGGATCCTGTCTATCACGCAATACGTGAGGAATTTAAAAAACTCGAAATTTGCGAAAAACTCTCACACCTTCAGTAACCGGTTGCTCTCTCATAAACGAACAAGACATGACTGAGACAGATTTGAGAAAATAACCTCCACTTATATAGATGCAATCGGGGGATAGAATGTTACATATGATTAGACACACACGGAGATTAACACACGAATGATGACCACAGCCACACACACATGTATACAGATACTGTATTTATGTTTAAATACATCCATCCATATATTCATGCAAGATACTTTTCTTTTCCCAC
>JAAGKR010006477.1:25727-40774 GCA_011419295.1 Clarias macrocephalus
GGATTATTGCGCGTTCGTGCGTTGGTTTAAAAGGCGATATGCATCGACAGTAGAATCACTGATCACAACCCCTGCGATTGGTTGACGAAATGGCAAAAGAGCAGCTCAATTTTTTTTTTCTCAAGCGGAGCAAAAGCTTTTATTAGAGGATTATGCAGCATTTCAAACTTTAATAAAGATAATTAAAAATAAAAATAATTATTAAATACGTGAGTGCTGCCCATGTTACATGTTGTGTGTGTGTGTGTGTGTGTGTGTGTGTGTGTGTGTGTGTGTGTGTGTGTGTGTGTGTGTGTGTATATATAATATCACCAACCATTCCCATTTTTATTAAGGTGTATCCATATAAATGGCCCACCCTGTATATTCAAATCCTATTTGTATTCATTTAAAATTAGCTGAACAAATTTTATATTTTAAGTAATCTTCAAGTACTTAAGTAACAGTAACTGTCACCTCAAAGTTCCACCAACTGAACTCTAAAGCGCTCTGGTGGCTCAGTGGTTGGTGTCTTGCCTGCCATGCGAAAGACCCGGGTTCGATTCCCGCACTGGATTGAATTTACTTTATTTGCAACAAATTCAAATATTGATAGTTCTGTTTATTTAAAATTGTAAACATCATTACTTTAAAAAAATATGTAACTTATTACATCAAATATTTTGAGTTTTGCCAACTTAATCGGATTTACAGTATAAAAGTGAAGTAGAAGAACAAGTCTAGTAAGAAATACATTGTCATGCTGTGCTAAAGGATCCTGTCTATCACGCAATACGTGAGGAATTTAAAAAACTCGAAATTTGCGAAAAACTCTCACACCTTCAGTAACCGGTTGCTCTCTCATAAACGAACAAGACATGACTGAGACAGATTTGAGAAAATAACCTCCACTTATATAGATGCAATCGGGGGATAGAATGTTACATATTATTAGACACACACGGAGATTAACACACAAATGATGACCACAGCCACACACACATGTATACATATACTGTATGTATGTTTAAATACATCCATCCATATATTCATGCAAGATACTTTTCTTTTCCCACATGAGTCAGTCCGCGTCAGTCATGTTCTTTAACCAATCAGATGTGATCTCGCCATTTCAGCCAATCATAACCCGCCAGGAGCGCAGCCTAAATCCTGCTTACATGAAATAAACCTGCTCCTGAGCAGGTTTAAGGTTACGGACATGTTGCTATGACAGCAAGTGCGAGATGCGCTTCGAAGAACGAAACAATCCAAGATCAGGACAAATCCACAACAATCAAATCCAGCTAACTGAGTTAACGACGTACGAAGAACGGACCCTAGGTCTTCCGGACTTTGAGCCTCTTTGTTTGTTTTGATCCTCTTTTGTTTGCCCACCTGCAGACCCAGTCTGGGGAGGTTTGTGTAAAAGAAAGATAATTCTTTTGTTAAACTTGAACTTGAGTGAAAAGAAGAATAAGAATAAAACATTTACGAAAAGAATGGAATCTGCTTCTGCGTCCGCTTCTTCCAGGAATGACATGACAGTAACCAGGCGTACCGGGATTGTGTCTAATATGTCCCTAATATTATTGATGCTTATTAGTCTCCATATTTTTTAGCATTCCTTTTTCTTACACCATGTTTTTACAGTGCCTGGTCGTTTAATAGGTCGGTTCTTTCAATGCAGTTCTTAATGCTATAACATTCTTATAAGGTTTATCTTTAAAAAAAAAAAGAATAAAGGGTTTTATTCTTGTTTTTTTGACTTAGCTAAATAAAACTCCTCTTGCTGTGACATACCTGTAACTATCCAATAGCACCTCCAGTGTCCGAGTTTGATTCCCGGCCAGACTCGATTCCCGTCTCTGTGTGCATGGAGTTTGCATGTTCTCCCCGTGCTTGGTGGGTTTCCTCCAGGTACTCTGGTTTCCTCCCATAGTCCAAAGACATGCAGATTAGGCTAATTGGCGTTGACAAATTACCCGTAGCATGTGAGTGAGTGCATGTGTGTTTGTGCCATGCAATGGATTAGCACTCTTTTCAGGGTGTGCCCTAAGCTTCCTCGGATAGTCTCCAGGCCCCCGCGACCCTGAATACAGGATAAAGAGGTATAGACGATGAGTGAGTGAGAACAAATCTTCATCTAATGGTGGCACCCAGCAAATGAATAAATGGGGACTTAATGGGCGTGTAACCAAGACAAAGTAATTACCCTCTGGGATTAGTAAAGTTCTTTGAATCTTTCATCTTGAATCTCTGTGTTGAATACTGTGATGAGTCATTTAGAACATTGCATGAAATATCTAGGAATCCTCTTTATTGATTTCAGCTCAGTTTTCAATATAATCATTGCTTACATACTAATCAGCAGAGGCCTCTCACTAGAAGTCTGCAACAGGATAAGGGACTTCCTCAAAAAAAAACACCCACAAACCACCCAGCTTGGCCCCCAGATCTCCTCTTCTTTCACACTTAGCACCAGCTCTCCACATGGTTGTGTGCTTAACCTGCTACTCTTCAGACTACACACCTTTGACTGCATTTCAACCCATCCCTCTAACACCTCATTAAATTTGGTGATCATACCACAGTGGTTGGACTCATCACAGAAGGAGATGAATCGGCCTAAAAGGATGAGGTCAGAAACTATCGGTATGGCGCTCAGATAACAACCCGACACTGAATACTACACAAACAAAACAACTCATTATTGACTTCTGAAAGCACAGTGCAGACCTAGCTTCACTTTACATCAATGGGCACTGTGTAGAGGGAGGTCAGTTTTTTTTTTTTTTTTTTTCATTCTTGGGTATCTACTGTACATCTCTGATTATCTTTCCTGTTCCCATCATAATTTTACTACAAGATTAGTGCTGGTGAAATAATCTGTTTCTCTAGTTATAACTCATCTGTTTTCTTATTTAAATAGTTTGGCTTGTGCAATATACCGTCTCTTTATGTATTATTTAATTATAGATATAATAATAAAGTCTTCTTATTTTTCTTCTTCTGCTACTGCTTCATGACTAATCAAGCAGATAAAAGGCATTGAGGTGGTTCTGTGTGTTATATTTGGTAGCTGTTCACTCAAACTCTCAATATGATGTCCATGCATAGCCTGCAAAAAAAATAGACCCATAAGAGCTATAGAAAAAAATAATTGGAAATTACAGATGCAACAGTTTGAAACAACATCAAAAGGCCAAGAAAACCATGGAAAACAACTAAAGTGAATAACTACAGAATTCCGTCTATGGTGAACAAGAACTTGAGCGACATATATTTTATCTCATTACACATCTGAACACCTAGGATTAAGGGACTTGCTCAAGGGCCCAACAGTGACAACTTGGGTGTGCCAGGGTTTGAATCTGGGACCTTCTGATCAGTAGTGCAATGCCTTAAGAGCTATTCCTAGCCTGGGGAGGAAGATGTGTCATTGTCGAAGTCTACAATGGCTTTATGAAGTAAATAAAGACACTTCACAACAAACTACTGGTAACGATCAAGAAAATTAATCAAAAAGGCCAGATTAAAGTTTCCCAGATTCTTTAAGCTGAAGAAAACAAAACTAAATTGTACTAGAATGATGGGAAGAGAAAGATATGGACAAATAAATTAACAGCTCATGATCCAAAGCATAACACATTATGTGTCAATCATGGTGGAGGTATAAGTGTGTATGGCTGCCAATGGAACCAGGTCACTGGTGTTTATTGATGACCTGACTACCAATAAAAGTAGCAGAACAAGGGAGCATGCTTCAGCCAAATGCTACAGATCTGATAAGATGGCAATAAAAATGAAATATTATTCAATGATCAAGTCAGTCACCAGCTCTCAAAACAAGGGAGCATGCTTTTCATTTGATTGTGTGTGCACCACTGTGTGTGTGTGTGTGTGTGTGTGTGTGTGTGTGTGTGTGTGTGTGTGTGTGTGTGTTCTGGGATCATATGAAAATAGCTGTAATCCCTGAAGGATTAATGCTACACTTTTGTCAAAACCTTTAAATTAAAGTTGAAAGTCTTGACTTCTCTCACATATTGAGCATTTCATTTCAAATTCAGTGTGGTGGTGTAGAGAGACCAAATGGCAAAAAGTTATCTTAGTTATCTAAGTTATCTCAAAATTTATGGGCCTGACTGTACAGTATGTCACTTTGAGTTAATATCAGTTAGACATGAAACATTATTGTTGTTTCTTTTATATTCAAGTTGAGCTGTGTGGCTTTAACCAGTGAGAAATAAGAAAGTGTTCCTTCCTTCCTCCTTGCTACTTTCTCAGAAAGACAAAACACAACACACAGCCACACATGCATGTTTCCACTATTGCTCTGTGACATGAGCCAAAGTTTATACCTCATACACTATCAGCACGCCATGAGATAGGCTAATAGTAAAATAATATTGTAACGTTAGATGTTGCTGTAGTCAGTACAGCATCTTGTGTTATATTATGACACATTTGCATGACAAAAAAAGCATCTAAACAAAAAGAGCTCAAAATTAACATAAATTGAAAAGTGTTCATACTGTATGATCCACAGGCAGTAAGTAGAATTGATCAGAAAGTGAAGACCAGTCTACTGTAGGTTATGCTGAAAAAAAAAAAAATGTCACACTATATTGCACAATCGCGACTTGAAAAAGACTAGAAATCCTGATTCTAAAGAGTGTTTTTTTTTTTTTTTCTTCTTACACTTCATCTTACTCTTCACATACTGTACGGGTAGATGGAGGGGAGCGTTAGAAGGATGAATCTCTGAAATGTGTAAATAATAGAAAATAAAATAAATTAAAATATTGTGTTAAAAGTCATATATATTTATAAATATAAAAAAGATCACTTTTGTGCTGCAGGTAATGCGGCCCGCTCCACTGGCTCCCACCGCAGGTATATTTCACATGTGTAGGAAACACTGCAATGTGCAAATTATTTGAACTTTCTGCTTTAGAATTGCAAAAATAAAGTACCTAAGGAAGTTTCTCTTTTAATCCATCATGTGTTCAATGAACTATGTATTATTGTACATTTTACATACAGATATAGTGTGTATATATAGGTTTGTAAAGACAAAATTTCATTACCAAATTGTTTTAATGTTTTATTTTGAAATCTATTTTCTTTTTTAAAAATCCAACCACCAGTTATATTATTTTACTATACACCCAGGTGTCCCTAGTGGATCAACATGGCTAACCTTTAACAAATGTGTAGACCTTAATTAATTTATTCAAATTAACCTGGCAAATGGCAAACTTACTTTATATTCTGTAAAAATGTCATTAATAATAAGGAACAAAAACAAAATATACAATTTATTTATTTATTTTATCAAGAAGTGAAGCAATGAGATAATGTTTGTGTTCAGTGATTTCTGTATACACTTATCATTTAAGGTCAAACCTATTTTTGATTATACATTTATGACTAAATGTTAAAAAAAAAATTTCATGGCCAACCCAATTAAGCCTACAGTACATATAGATTATAATAAAGACATAATTTCCCACAAATGATTAAGTGGCCTGTTTGTTATGGAAATGGTGCAGCAAAATCATAGACAGGTCTCCATTTAATTTAGAAATTTAATAGTAATCAATTAAGATTATGCATTATTATTGACAAGGAATCAGAATGTAAGTTAAAACCACGGAGTCTTGAAAAAAAAACATGTAAGATATTTTATTTGAAAATGGCACATCTAAAGCTTGTTCAAACTAACAAGAGAGAGTCTTCATCAGCACCACATCTCACAGGTTTAAGCCCACCTTTTAACCTCCAGACATTTAGACATGGTGTTTAGGAAAATATAAAATGTGTTGATCACATTTTTGTTGTTTCTTTAGATCCTAAGCAACTCCAGGAGCTGCAGACTTTGGACAAACTACCACAAACTTTGGACATCTACCACAAGAGAAGACTGATGTAGCCGGTGAGAGAATTTTTCCCAGCCAGTTTGTTATGGAATTATGACATGTTCTTGTACTCCTTACTCTGCATTCACACCGAACGCGGCGAGAGCGTCAAAGATGCCGAAAGTCATTCATTTTCAATGGGAGCCGGCGGCGAGGGGCGGCGAGGGGCGGCGAAGAGCGGTGAAGAGAGTTGAAATCAGCTCAACTTTAGTGTAATGAGCTATGACGCGGTTGAGCGACAACCAATTAAAATGGAGGTCTTCCGCTTGAGAGGATTCCGCGGGATGCAGTCCTGTGACTTTTGTTCCGACGACATTAGTTCCCAAGCGAAATGGAGGAGAGGTTGATTATTGCGATAGCGGATGTTTATTAATTATTAATGTTATTTTAATTAAAGACAAAATCTAGTAAGTGATTCTAATGTTATAATAATAAGAAAAATAATATATATATACAGGCGTTGGCGGCAAGGCGGCGAGAGCGAACTGTGACGCTCTCGCCACGTTCGGTGTGAACGCAGGGTTACATTCAGTAAGCAGCCAGAAAAGATTCCCTTCAAAATTTTTCATCTCCTTTTTGACAGATTCTTTTCATGGGAAGATTGTCACAATGCTGTGGCCATTGTATAAACCCTGTATAAATCATATTTTGGGTTGAGCAGTGTAACACTTAATAACTTTTTCAGATTGGGTGACATTGTGTATGAGTATCATTTAATGTCTTGATTAGCCAGATTTTGCTGGTGTCTGTTATATTGTGTGAATTTTAAATTTATTACCCGATATAATTGTGGGCATTTCTTTGTTAAGGCAAGTTCTTCCCAGAGTTGTAGGAAATGGTTGATGGCAGATACATCCCTCCCAAAATAGACTTTTAAATGCCAAGCAGACAGGTAGTATTAGCTGGCCAGTTTATGTGGTAGAAAATAAATCACTGTACCTTGGATAAATTTGCTAACTAGCTAAGTTAAAGGTACATTAATTAGTATTGTACACTAATAAGCCAGTAGGGAAACACTGGCTATGTATTAGATAACTAACATTATATGAAACAAAAATATAATGTTAACATGCACTATAACATGGAATACAAGCTCAGACCAGACAAAGGTATGTGTGTTTCTGAGCCAGCAATGTGTCAATAAGGAATATAAACTCACTGAGTTTGTATTGGCCCAATCTATTTCTCTCAGCCTAAATTGTTTTTTTAATAATTTGTACTTTTTTTTTTTGACAGCCGTGATGATGATGATGATGTTGATGATGATGATGATGAAAAGGAGACAACAAACTCTTCTACGTTCCTCTGTACAATAGTTTTTAGCCGTCCATGCTTTCACCATCATGGGCCGAGTTTGATTGAGTCAGGTAACCAACATCAGCCTCTGATGATCACCAGTGCACTCTTAGTGCTCAATCCAAGCACAAATAAAATGGAGATGACTGCATCAGGAAGAGAACCATGCATATAGTAGACTTTCTACCTGAACCCATAACAGAATCATTTAAATAGATTTTATTTTCCTACAGAACTTTGGTAGGAAAATTCTATAGGATTTTCATTTGTTTTTACAAATAAATTCTATTCTGAATTTTATTCATAACCAAAGTTTATTAAATATAAATGTATGATTTTTTACGAACTCTTTATGAATTCTATCAAACATTTATAGCAGGGTCAGTACGAGTGAGGCCTGGTGTGCATTTGTTCATGGTTCAATGTTTCAGTTTTTTTTTTTCTGTGTTCATTCACGAGTCCTGTCTCATCAGGAATAGACAGATTACTCACACAGACAGCATCAATCAAACCATCAGACAAACCATGAATTAAAAAAAAAAACCTTAAAGAGAGAAAGTTTAACTCATGTATCTCATTAAAGGCTTTTTGCTAACAGCTTCAACAGTAAAACTGATTCTGTTTCCTCTTTAATCTCATAACAGCACACAAAGATTCTCCAGACTGCTTACAGTACATACTAAAGAGTCTCTCTCTCTCTCTCTCTCTCTCTCTCTCTCTCTCTCTCTCCTTATGCATTTCCTTTTTACTTTAGCCTCTCACTTTACTTTAAGAGATATTTCTTACATCATTTCTATACTGTGGTGAAGACATTGCATTGATGGTGAAAATATAAATAATCCTAATAATAGTCCAAGATGTATGCGTCCATCTGCCTATTTCCTCTCTTTGGTTGGTGTTTAAGAACAGAGGAAGTGGTAAGGCTGTAACAAACACATCTCATGCAGTCAGTCATCAGTAGGACATGATGGAGCTCCGTCCACTCTGTGTGATGCTCTGTGAGTAAATGTTCTCTCTGTGTCTTCATTACAGTGTTTGGGGCTAAAATTAATTTCTAGTTAATAGACTGAGAGGACTGACACTGAGTTTTGTGTGAGTAGTTTGTCTTTAGCTAAGGTTAGATACTGAATTTAGCATGAACAGCACATTTTACTTTTGTCCAGTGTGTCTACATTTACTCTGTATCTTCCGGGTAAAGTATTAGTCATTAAACAGCCTGCAAGTCTTAGTGTCCAAGGAGACTGTAACATAACTGATGCATTTACATTCATTAAGACACAGCAAATAAACCATGGGTGAGGGGATGTCATATAACCTGTGGAATTATTTAGGTACAGATTGATTTACATTTTTTTTCAGATGCAACTTCAGGTTTTGCAGGCTGATGTCAACAGTTTCATGATAAGTTTTATGCTTATGTTTTGTCATTTCAAATGTAAAAAAGACAATGTTAAACAGGGAAACTGTTTATAGCTAACCTTTTTTTTGTGAATTTTATTTTGAGCGTTTGAATTAAGGGCGGCACGGTGGTGTAGTGGTTAGCACTGTCGCCTTGCACCGCCAGGGTCCGGGTTCGATCCCCGGCCAGGTTCGTTTCCCGTCTCTGTGTGCATGGAGTTTGCATGTTCTCCCCGTGCTTGGTGGGTTTCCTCCGGGTACTCCGGTTTCCTCCCACAGTCCAAAGACATGTAGGTTAGGCTAATTGGCTTTCCCAAATTGCCCATAGTGTGTGAGTGTGTGTGTGTCTGTGCCCTGCGATGGATTGGCACCCTGTCCAGGGTGTACCCTGCCATGTACCCGAAGTCTCCTGGGATAGGCTCCAGGCCAGAGTTTGAATTAACAGGCTAAGAGTCAGACATCAGGTTATGTGTGATTATTTTATGTTTCTGCAGTTCAGGATGTTGAATTTATAATAAAAGTGAGTTCAGCTTTTGCTACGATCACATTTTACCCAATTTTAATGAGTAAAATATGAAATCACCAATAGCATGCTGGTGTCTCACATGCATCCAGAACATTAATTACAGTTGAGTTCATGAATTTAGCCTCAGTTATTCATTGGTAGGCAATATTTGGTTAGGATTTTACATTTTATATTTTATTACACATTTTTCTTGGTGATATTTTTGGATTCTAACATCTGTAAAATGATGTTAAAACTTTGCTCTTGTAGCTATATTAGAAAAGTTTTCACGTCTTAACGTGTGACAGCTGAACAGCTGATTGTGGCAAATATACAGAATTCAACTGGCAGAGTTTCTAATTGAGGGACTTTTACATTCATAGACACAACACAGATGCTGCTTTGAATAAATCAGTTAGAGATTAATTGAACATGTATAGTGTAATAACATGCTGTTGAATTCCTCTGTCTGATTGGTCAGAAGGTGATGATTAATTTACTATAACAGCAGCTCTGACAATAGCACTGGTTGAAAGACAAAGCACGGGCTGTTATCACACTTCATCTTTTCTTTATAAGGTTTGTCAATAGGGACAATTAGAGTGAGCAAAACATGTTATTTAACAGACTTCAAACTATTTGTTTCTGTTATAAAACACATAGTTTCATAATGGTTTATCTGGTTATGGTTGCTGTTGGGAGATGATTAACTATGGAACATTTACAGAGTCTTTAAAGTCAGTGTTTTGTAATGGTCAGTAATTTGTCCATCATGGTAAAATCTTTATTTCACTGGATTTGGAGAGGAATGTAGATTAAGACAGATTGTTCTTTGCAGTTTCTCACTAGCATGACTATTTTTTGCAACTTTAGGTGTGAGAAACTGATGCTAATAACTTTTCGTTGCTATGATGTTAGTGACAAAAACTAATTTGTGGTTTGTGCCTTGTGGTTGTCACACAACATTAAACATGACTATAAATGGTAAAAACTATGGCACCTTCATTAATATTCATATGGGTAAATGGGTATCGTGTTCTTTGAGTGAGTTTAGACATACCTTCTAAATCTTTATTTTTTTTTATTGTTTTTATTTTACCTTATAGAACAATATTTTCAAAACTATGAAATAACACATATGAATATTTAGGAACAACAACAATCAGTTGACACTTCATGTCACAAGACATGAAGGTCAGCTGTTCTGGAACAATATTGTCAAGTGCATTTGCAAAACCCATCAAGCACCATGATAAAACTGGCTCTCATGAAGACCATCTAATTAAAGCAAGACCAAAACGTATATATTATAAACTTATATATGGTATACAACTAAAAAGTCACACCATCTAATATTTTATAGAACCTCTGTTTGCTTCAATTATGGAACGTGTTCACCTTGGCATTGTTTAAATAAGCTTATACAAAGTCAGTTTCTCTTGTATTGTTGATGGAATAGTTGGACTGCGGTGTAAAGTCTTCTGCAGCACATCCCAAAGATTCTCAATAGGGTTAGAGTTTGGACTCTGTGGTGGCCAATCCATGTGTAAAAATTATATCTCTTGCTCTCTGTAACACTCTTTCAAAATTTTACCTGAATGAATTCTGACATTGTCATCTTGGAATATGCTCGTGCCATCAGGAAAGAATAATCCATTGATGGAAAACTTGGTCTTTCAGTGTATTCAGTTTGTCAGCATACATCAGTTTTGGATACATAACAGTGCTTAATTTAGACGTGACAAACAGAAGCAACCCCAGATCATAAAACTGCCTTCATAGACTTGTACAGTAGGCATTAAGAATGATTGGTGTATTATTCATTCACCTCTCTTCTTACTCTGATGCACCCATCGCTCTGGAGCAGAGAAAATCTGGATTCATCAGACCACGTGACCTAGCAAATTAAAGCAATTAATTATCCAATTACCCTTAAGTGGTTTTCTTAAGGATAAACAGCTGTTAAGTCCCAATCCCCTGAGTGTCTGTGCATGTGGAAACTTTAGTCATTTACGCTTACTTTCGCTATTAAACATAGCCATTAGTTTTATTGTTGTTTTTTAATGATCACAATAATATATATTATTATTTTATTATATATTATTATAAATTATTATAGGGGGGATCACACGAAGAAGTCACCCAAAGTCACTCAAGGTTCGGTAAATCCTTCCAGGTTTTAGTAATGTGTTGGGAAGATCTTAACCCAATTTTAGTAGTTTCAGGATTCTACTTAGTTGTTTTCCTTGCTTTATGCAGGACAATAATTTTACACGTATAACACAGTGACATCTTTGCCACAAACACAGGATATGTCATGTCGGGTCATTGTTGTTTAAGACAGCTGAACCATATTATTACTGCAGTAATTTTTCAATGGAAGGCTCTGAACTATTTGCTTAGTTAAATCCAGGTAGTGACTTTTATTTTAGTCAGGCAGTGTATTTGCGTGTATATACACTGGGGCAAAAAAGTATTTAGTCAGCCACCAATTGTGCAAGTTCTCCCACTTAAAAAGATAAGAGAGACCTGTAATTTTCATCATAGGTATACCTCAACTATGAGAGACAAAATAAGAAAAGAAAATCCAGAAAATCACATTGTAGGATTTTTAAAGAATTTATTTTCAAATTATGGTGGAAAATAAGCATTATATACCCTTTGATGGCAATAACAGAGGTCAACCATTTTCTGCAAGTCTTTACAAGGTTTTTACACACTGTTGCTGGTATTTTGGCCCATTCCTCCATACAGATCTCCGTTAGAGCAGGGATGTTTTGGGGCTGTCGCTGGGCCACAAAGACTTTTAACTCCCTCCAAAGACTTTCTATAGAGTTGAGATCTGGAGACTGGCTAGGCCTCAAAATCTCAAATATGCCACTCCTTCATTGCCACTCCCTCATTGCTCGGGCGGTGTGTTTGGAATCATTGTCATGCTGAAAGACCGAGCCACGTTTCATCTTCAATGCCCTTGCTGATGGAATTCAATGCCCTTGGGATGTTTTCACTCAAAATCTCATGATACATGGCCCTGTTCATTATTTTCTTTACACAGATTAGTCGTCCTGGTCCCTTTGCAGAAAAACAGGCCCAAAGCATGATCCTTCGCAGTGGGTATGGTGTTCTTTGAATGCAACTCAATATTCTTTCTCCTCCAAACACGACACGTTGAGTTTTTACCAAAAAGTTCTATTTTGGTTTCATCTGACCATATATGACATTCTCCCAATCCTCTTCTGGATCATCCAAATGCTCTCTAGCAAACTTCATACAGGCCTGGACATGTACTGTCTTAAGCGGGGGGACACGCCGGTAACTGCAGGATTTGAGTCCCTGGCGGCGCAGTGTGTTACTGATGGTAGACTTTGTTAATTTGGTCCCAGCTCTCTGCAGGTCATCCACTAGGTCCTCCCATGTGGTTCTGGGATTGTTGCTCACAGGTCTTGTGATCATTTTGACCCCATGGGGTGAGATCTTGTGGGCTCCCACAGTTTTGTTTCTGGTGTCCTTTGACAGCTCTTTGATCTTGGCCATAGTGGAGTTTGGAGTGTGACTGAAAGGTTATACTGAAAAGTTCAAACAGATGCCATTTATACAGGTAACGAGTGGAGGACAGAGGAGCCTCTTAAAGAAGAACTTACACGTCTGTAAGAGCCAGAAATCTTGCTTGTTTGTAGGTGACCAAATACTTATTTACAGAGGAATTTACCAATTAATTCATTAAAAATCCTCCAATGTGATTTTATGGATTTTTTTCTCCTTATTTTGTCTCTCATAGTTGAAGTATACCTATGATGAAAATTACAGGCCTCTTTCATCTTTTTAAGTGGGAGAACTTGCACAATTTGTGGATGACTAAATACTTTTTGCCCCACCTTATATGTGTATTTAAATCTGGCAATTTCTGGCAATATCTGGCAAACACAAACACACACACACACACACACACACACACACACACACACACACACACACACACACACACACACACACACACACACACGTGTCCTAAAAAGAAAGGTAATATTTGTACAACAGGTTTAACAGTTGATGATCTGTTTGCACATCATTTTAAAGAATAAAAAGCACTGCTCACAATCTGGTCATCTCTCTTTTTAGTGTCAGCAACATTGACACTTTTTACCACCACCTACACTCTATTTATCTCTTCTTTCTTTTCATAAACACTGTCTCATATATGCGAACTTATTCACCACACACAACTAGTTCAGGGTGTCACAAACGTTACTACGCATTTAAATATACTTTGCATCTTTTATTTGTAATACTCAGTGTTTCTGCCACTATTTTATTTTTATTAAGGACATGACTGGATGATTAACTGGGCGCTAAATGGGCAATGCTACCTATAAGTTGGTTATTATTATTATTATTATTATTATTATTATTATTATTGTTATTATTATTATTATTATATACAGTAGTTGCCGTCCCTTTATTTACCCCTGTTAAGAGAGGCTTGCAGTTGTTGTGCAAAATGAATAAATCTCAGTAACAGTGAAGCAGCCCCATAATATAATGCTGCCACCACCCTGCTTCAGTGTGACTATGGTGTTTTATGGGTGATGCAGTATATTTTACAAAGGTTCTCCCAAATTTGACCTTCAACTTTCCCATTAAACTATAACTCATTTTATCTCATGATTTTGGTTAGTTAAGCATTTTTATATATTATTTATTTATTTGGTCGGGGTCTGTTAAGCCTCAAACAGCTTTAATGATGCTGTATGTCTCTTGGCAGCCTCCTTGCTTTACTGGTAAGTTTTTTTGGAAGGGCATCTGTTCTTGTTTATGTGTGCACATGAGAAAATGTTCAACATGAGTTTGAATGTGATTGGTTAATTCAGAGCAGCACAGCCAAAACTGTTTTGATTACTTTTTGGCTTGAATTATGTGGAAAAAAAATCTGCCATAACATTTGTTTGTTTGTTTGTTTGTTTGTTTTACAACTGGTACTTTAACAGGGATCTACAGGTTTCTTATATCCGTTGTATATTCAACCATGTAGAGAGAGACTTTTTACAGACCACTATATTGCACATTATGAGCAATAAAAACATTCGGCTGCTTGGAGTAAATCCTCACAGTCTCATGTGTGACGTTCCACCTTCATTCTCTCTCTCTCTCTCTCTCTCTCTCTCTTTCTGTGTGTGCACTGGGTGTGAAGAGAGTGCATAGAAGGTTGTTTATCGTCCTGCCAAGTTCTGAAAGACAAATATACATCAAAATACAGTAATCAGTGTGTAACTC
Organism: Clarias macrocephalus; assembly: GCA_011419295.1. Classification (NCBI taxonomy): domain Eukaryota; kingdom Metazoa; phylum Chordata; class Actinopteri; order Siluriformes; family Clariidae; genus Clarias; species Clarias macrocephalus. The sequence goes on from JAAGKR010006477.1 coordinate 40,095, forward strand.
CACCCCTAATGCTGCAGCAGGAATGTACAGAAGCCCCAGATCAGCTCACCACCACTGATGCTTAAAGAAAGCACTGCAGCTAAACCAAGGACAAAAAGAGGGGAGAGGTCTAACCCTCAGTCAGACTCTGAGCAGCACAGTGAAGAAGCATGGCCAGAGCACACACACATTGAGGAGCCAGCAAACCCTCTACAGATGCCTAACGTAAAAAAAAAAAAAAAAAAAAAAAAAAAACCTTTAGTAAAAACCTTACTTCAAAGGGCCAAAGCAGTGACAAAAAAAAAATAATATGTTAATACATTGCATGTGTGGTGTATGTATGCACTGTATGTATGTATATGCATATGTGTATGCATGTGTCTATGTGTGTATGTATGTACAGTATATGCGTGTGTGTGAATATGAATGTACAGTATAGACCAAAAGTTTGGACACACCTTCTCATTCAAAGAGTTTGAATTTGTATTATGGCAAGAAAAAAGCAGCTAAGTAAAGAAAAACGAGTGGCCATCATTACTTTAAGAAATGAAGGTCAGTCAGTCCGAAAAATTGGGAAAACTTTGAAAGTGTCCCCAAGTGCAGTCACAAAAACCATCAAGCGCTACAAAGAAACTGGCTCACATGCGGACCGCCGCAGGAAAGGAAGACCAAGAGTCGCCTCTGCTGCGGAGGATAAGTTC
>JAAGKR010006478.1:0-42655 GCA_011419295.1 Clarias macrocephalus
TGCTTGTTGCCTGTCCTTAGCAGTGGTTTCCTAGCAGATATTCTACCATGAAGGCCTGATTCACACAGTCTCCTCTTAACAGTTGTTCTAGAGACGTGTCTGCTGCTAGAACTCTGTGTGGCATTGACCTGCTCTCTGATCTGAGCTGCTGTTAACCTGCGATTTCTGAGGCTGGTGACTCGGATGAACTTATCCTCCGCAGCAGAGGCGACTCTTGGTCTTCCTTTCCTGGGCCGGTCCGCATGTGAGCCAGTTTCTTTGTAGCGCTTGATGGTTTTTGTCACTGCACTTGGGGACACTTTCAAAGTTTTCCCAATTTTTCGGACTGACTGACCTTCATTTCTTAAAGTAATGATGGCCACTCGTTTTTCTTTACTTAGCTGCTTTTTTCTTGCCATAATACAAATTCAAACTCTTTGAATGAGAAGGTGTGTCCAAACTTTTGGTCTGTACTGTACATAAATAAAGTTTTTAAGTGATTTCCTCTATTAAGGGGAAATAACTATCCAAGGGTTTAATAATCACAATTATTTAAGTATGACAAATATGCAAAGAAAAATAATAAATAAATTCAGGAAGGGGACTTTTTTCATTCATTCATTTTATTATTTCAATAGTAACAAATATTTCTACAGACAGAAATGTGTGTGGCATCCACTCCACAGTATTCATGTGTAATTGTTAAGTAGTCTCCAGTGTCAGTGCTGTGTGACAGTCAGAGGAAATTCTGTAAGGCAAGACCTTCCTTTCTGACAAGGGAAAGTCTTAAGGACTCAGAACAGAGGACTTGTTTCTCAGTAACATGAAAGTCTTTTTCCTTTTCTCGCTGGTGAGGGAACAATTGTGGATTAACGTACTGTAAGTGATAGTTGGAAAAACTCATTTAACACATGTTTTAAAATATTAAATGTTGAGGGAAAATGCAAATGTTGCCAAATTCAAACTTCATATGAGGCAGCATCGTACCTCTGTCTTGAATTCTTTTCTTTTTTTTTATCTCCTATGCCATGTATTTATCCCAGCTGAGTTATTCCAACAATATTTGATGAGAATGTAAAAGCTGGAAACTAAAAATGGTAACTGCTGTGGTTCATAAATTATAAAAAGCTAGCTGTCATATTGGTTCGGCAATGTAATATCACTTTATAATCGTTGAATCTATGACCTCATTATCACTCAGTAAATCTAAGTAAAACATTCTGTCCATGTTCCTATTGGCTAAAGAAATCAGCTATAACATTCATTCATAATTCACAGAGTATCCTGAGGACATGATGTTTCCTTGTGATTATACAAGTCCATATGTGAAAATAGAATATTTGTGTGGTAGGTGTTTTCATAAAACACTGGTGGAATACACAGTGAAAAACTATTAAGACAACATATTCAGTGTATTATAGTATAGTAGTTTTGTACATAAACTGTTAGACAATGTGAAGAAGTCAGCAGCAGTCAATAAACCATCTTCTGTACATGATATTAAGGAAGCAATCGAGCAGACATGCATTGAGCATAGAGTAACACCAAAGTACTGCAGTCATATTTCTGATCCATGCCCAGCTGGATCTAGTTACTTTTGAATAATAAGGAACATCATACTATATGTTGTTTGTTGCATAGTCATTTTGTTCCATTTAATAAATAATTCTTGTTATCGTAATTCTCATTATTTTTAAAAAATTGAGAATGTCATTAAAATGTTGTAGTTTTTTTGTTTGTTTATTTGTTTTGTTTCAATACTTTTGGGCGCAACTGTAGGTGTTCATTGGAAAAACGTTTTTAGTCAGTTCAGAGTGTTGCGTGACACCTTTTCCACATTCCCATCAACACCATCTGCGCTTAGGTTCATTCAAAGTATAAATAAATAAATATATAAAAACCGCTGAAGGTCAAACCCTTTCTTTTTGGGCATGTGAAAAGACAGTAATTGCTTTCACAGTCGAGCTAATATTTTAGGACATTTTTAAAGCTTGTATAGTTTCTTTAGCATTGGTACTGTATTAGTAGAAAAATATCAAAAGGCATCAATACACTCATGATTTAATCATTTTTGATCTGGCTAAAAGTGATGTAAGACCAAGCATTCTTTTTACATGTGAATGGAGAAGGTGCAAGCGTGTGTGCGTGTGTAAGGATGAGAATCTCCAGGGTAAAAGAGCCTTATCCATCTAATAGTTTGAGTAAGAGCTGTTTCAGCATAATATCCATCTGAGATGACTGTAGTTGACTACTAGACTACTAATTTAAAATGTTTAATTATAGTTAAAACGTAAACTTTAAATTACTTAAATTATTTTATTTATTTATTTATTTATTTATTTATTTATTTATTTATTTTAATAAATGTCTTGTCATCATGTAGGAACACCTGCAAACAATGAGCTGTTCATATAAGGAGCTTTCTAGCCAAGCAGATTGGCACGAGACATGCATTTTTGCCATACTCTCATGAAATGGCATGCAAATGTAAGCTGATTAGAGCTCCTATAAAATTCTGGGTTTTATATAACAAGCAACTTAACAACCCTTTCAATGAAAGGTGAAACACAGACACAGGAAGTAACTTAACAAGTTGTGTAAATTGTGTTTTAACCAGAAGCCTGGAATCACACCTTTAAGAGTACAAGGGATAGATTCCCTCAGCTTTAATACAGCTTTCACACTTTACCAATCGTACCAAAACCTGGCCTCAAACAGTAGCAAATAAAAACAAAAATAATATATAGTTTCTTATTTACCTAGGAGCATATTTGTCTCAAACATTTTTTTCTTGAACATTCCATGAGAAAAAAACAGAAAGAAACCTGAGCTCAGGATCGAACTTAGGACCCAAGAACTGTGAGAGGAAGAAGGGCAATGCTATTGACTTTTATTCCAATCCAGTCCTAATAATAACATGACCAGTATCCTGATGACAACATTTAATCATTCACAAACCCCCCCCCTTACACATTGCAGGAACTCAGCTGAGAGTTATTCCACACTAAGCCATTTCCACATATTTGGGCCATTAAAGGAGTTCCTGGGAGGCCAGCGTTTCAAATGTGAAACAGGCAGTCCGATCATGGATCCGGCATACTGAGAAAACTTTCTACCTTGATGGTATCCAAGCACTAATGAAACACTGGAATAAGTGCATTAGTGTAGCAGTTTGGCTTGAACACCCTCATACACTATGTAGACTATATACAAATGAGAAATTTTAACTCATTATATATCATACATATGAGAAAGTTCTCTCTCTCTCTCTCTCTCTCTCTCTCTCTCTCTCTCTCTCTCTCAGTCTTGTTCATTTCTGAATGCATAACTTGTAAATGTGTGTATTTATGAATATCCCTGTTCTTATAATAAGAAAAAAGAACAAATGTACAGTAGAGCCTTGATTTTGGAGTCCAATCTCTCAGTGAAATGACTGAAGAAAGAGCTGTGTGCTGTTGGGCAAATATGTATAAGATGCATCAAGCTGTGTTGTACAATGCTCATAATCTAGCATGTAAAAAAAATCAATATAACTATACAGTAGATGATTATGATTGTTGTTATTTTGGTGAACTGCAGACTCTCTCTTTCCCTACTCTGAGCACAAGGTCAGGGAGATTAACGAAAGGGTTTATGGTGGAGTGGGTGGTGCAGGCAGACGGGCCATGAGAATAAAACGGGAGAGAGAAATTAAGATCCAGAGTAAGTAAAAGTGTAACCTCCTCTCTCTCTCGCTCAAGGAAATATCATATTACAATCACATGACACTTTATTGTATGCACGTGTGCAAAGGGTTCATCATGGCTACATGATGGGTGCGGACATGAGAGAATATTCTGTGTTGAATGACTTTGTTTGACATTATGCTGTGTTTGCTACCATCGAAGCACAGCTTAATGAATATTAAATGGAAATACACTTGAATAGGGCTTTGTTGTTGTTTTTAATGGGTGTGTTCATAAAAATGGCTGTACTGTATGTATTGAATGGTTTATGCCACACATTTGTCAAACCCATTCCATTAACATACATCTGCAGTGTTTCATTTCAAATTCACTGTGGTGGTTTATATGGCAAAATTGCAAGATTATGTTTGTTCCAACATGTATGGACATGTAGGGTGTAAAACGTTTGGTAACAGCTTCTACTTCCACGTTTTTGCTTAGTGTACAGAAAAAAAATTATATAAACTTCAGGAAAAGAAACACTTGTATAAATATTTTTATACTAAATTTACGTATGATAATATGACAATAATATTATATTAATATTATAATATACATCATGCTATTTTTCTTTTTCCTGAAGTGTGTATAATTTTTTGGCTGACTCTCTATATACAGTAGTTTATACAGTATGTGTGTGTGTGTGTGTGTGTGTGTGTGTGTGTGTGTGTGTGTGTGTGTGTGTATGTTTGTGTGTGTGCAGTTTGCAGATAGTCTAATTTTGAGACATTTTTTTAACAAGCACATTACACATAACAAACTATCAGAACAAAATGGTGCTTTTTGCCAAAATGGTGTTAAAAAGGCACAAATACAAAAATTTGTTTTATTCTTATATTTCTATATGACTTTTGGATGATGTATAAATCAACCTGCATGTTGTGTTTTTGGTCTTGTAAATGTCCACTTTGCTATCAATAATATGTTAGGTTAGTTTTAAATAAAAAATATTACAAACTCATTCTCTGATTGCGTTTTCGTGGTGAGACTGTGAGGAATGTGTTTAAGCTGATTTGGCCCCCCAGATCCCAATCCAAGTCCTCTACTTCACAAGTTACAGGACATAAAGGGTCTGCTGCTAACATATTGGTGTCAGATACCACAGCAAACTTTTAGAGCTCTTGTAGAATCCATGGGTTGCAGCTGCTCTGGGGGCTCATGGGCATAATATTATGCAGGTATTCTGTATGTTATGGCTGATCTGCAAATATGTTTATAGTGTATATTTTATGTATTTGGTATGCACTGTATAATATGTGATCCTGGGCATGACACAGGGTCTGGTGTTCTTGATTCCAATCGGTTAGAAGGTGTGCAGACAGTAGCAGCACAGTTCAAATTTTTAAATGTGTGTAAAGAATTCCATAATATGAAATATAACTATACTGTTGACTCTTTAATTAACATAAAAATGCATTGATTATGATATACCTGTGTTATATGGCTATGTGCAGTCAGTGGAAAAATTATTAACTTTGGTAAGTCAGGAATGACAGGAGGTCGGCCATACGCGGCATCACACCACCCAATCATTGATTCATTTTATATAACAGCATTCCCTTCAGAATTAATATTCATTCTGTGCATGGCAGCTACCTAAAAACACTTAGTTTAAAGAAAAATTAATACAAGCCAAATGGAAGAGCAGCAGCAAATACTTGCTCTCCTCACACGATTTGCACGCTTGATGCTCATCATATTACTAAACACTAAACATTCACAGACTCATTGAGGCTAAACCATACAGCATGAAAGAGTGGTTCTGCTGCTGACAATCACAAGATCAGGACCCCACGTGCTGCTTTCAACAAAGCCTGCTTTCATGTGCTTATGGCACGCAGGAGCCTTGTGATCCTGCTCACTGCTTAAGGGTAGCTGAGGAAGTCATACATGTTCTTTCCCAGATTATTTAGGACCACTTTAATAGAAACTGTATTTAACAACTACTGTATATTAGATTTTACTTGTTTATATGGCATTTTTTGTTGTTGTTGTTGTTTGTTTAATTTTGGAAGTAGTCTACACTTCTTATGAAGTGATGGCATAAAATGACTTGTTTCACACATGCAGGTCATAATTAAATGTGAGTGTAAACATAAAATGTACAACATGCATTTATGTGATACAGAAATTAAAAGCAAATGTAGTTTGGTCTGAGAGGACTAAAATAATTACTCTTAGATATCTTAGATCCTAATGTATTCAATTGTCACATAATCATTAAATTGTTAATGATAAATATTTTAGATGTGAAAACGTAAGAAATAATGAAGGTACAGTAAACAGGTTAGATATTCGTCAATTCCAGTTTGCCGCCTCCATAAGAGATGCTTGGCAGATACCCTGTAGTTAAACGAACCTCACTCTGAAATGACTGAAATGCAGTTAGCCAGCTAAATAGTGCATCTGGATTTAAAGCAAGGATCGGATAAAGAGATTTAGGAGATCCAGTCTGGTCTTTTTTAAAAAAGTATTTCTGTGCTCAGCTATGCCGTACCCTCACTTTTCTGCAATCTGTTCTTTGAGTGATCACAGTTTTTTTTTTTATAGTTCTTTTATTTTATAATTTATTATTATTATTTTTAATCCCAAAAAAATATATTTTTAAAGCTATATTATAACCATTATCTTGACTATATTGTAATCTCATTAATTTTTCTCAGTCACTTTTTCTCTTTATTCCAATATAGATCTTCTCCATAGTGGTTTTTGGGTGCATTGTCAACGAGGGCTATGTGAACCGACCTGATGAAGTGGAGGAGTACTGCATCTTTAACCGTAACCAGAATGCCTGTAATTACGGTGTGGCTGTGGGCTCTCTGGCCTTTCTCACCTGTCTTGCCTTCCTAGCCTTGGATATCTATTTCCCACAAATCAGCGGAGTCAAAGACCGTAAGAAAGCAGTTCTGGCAGACGTCGGCATCTCAGGTGAGACATTTATCATCTTTCAGGTTTTGGTTTCCATAGTGATAAATCCTGACTGATGGTGAGGCTTCAATTGTTTTCCATTATATATACTGTATATATGTGCTATTTTGTGTTGAAACTGGTTGTCAGTATTAAGTTTGATACACTATACGGCTTTTAAAATTGTCATTATTAAAATACTGCCATTGCACAACTTGTGATTTGTGTGGCGCCTGAAAAAAAATTGTGAACTCACTATTCAACAACATAGAATCACAGTTTAACATATATTTAATTTATATATGTATGGATACTATTAGTATGAAGCATCATCAATTATTTAATTGAAAAAAAACCAATACCAGGAGGGGGGGGGGGGGTGATTCTATTCTGTGTCTGTTCTGGAAAATTTTTTTCCTCTGCTTGGTGGGTTTTCTCCAGGAAATCTGGTTTCCTTCCACAGCTCAAAGACATGGCCTATATGCTGATTGACATTTATAAATATCCTATAGTGAGTGATTGGGTGTGTTAGTATGTGTCACTTCATCCAGGGTGTACTGTACCCTAATTTGTGCCCTATGTTCACCGGGAACGACCACAGGCCTCACTGTGACCACATACAGGATATTACAGTGGAATATATAATAAAAGGATGGATGATAATAATAATTTTTGGTATTTTTAGTCTCTTTCTTAATTAATTTTTTTAAAGCCTGTTTCCCTTGTAAAATCTTTTAAACAGTTTTTTTTAAATATAGATAGATAGATAGATAGATAGATAGATAGATAGATAGATAGATAGATAGATAGAAGTTGTTCTTGTTCTTTTATTAATTTTTTTACTTTTTGCACCATTGAATTAGTATTGCAAGTGAATGTGTGTGTAATTTTGACCCTGGGTTGATATCAGAAAAAGTAAAAAATCATTCTGCCCCAGAAAAACATGCATGTTTATGATGAGTTTATGTCTGACTGCAACTCCTCATACATGATGGCATACAATACAAAAAAGATACTACTACTACTACTACTACTACTACTACTACTAATAATAATAATAATAATAATAACATAATATAATTAATTCACAAATTCATGTGGAAATTAATATTGGGAAGCAATCTCCCACTTTTTTCTTGGGTATAATTGCATATATTTATTCCAGAACAATTCACATGGAAGATGTAGCTTGTTTATGAAAAGGCTTGGTGTTCCTGTGATCTTGCCATATGTTCTTCCAGCCATGCCAAGTCTTTCCTAATCCCTGAATCAGTGAATAGCTGGAGTTATCTACTTTATTAAATCCAGAAGGTCTTCAATAAATTATTTTGCTTTTTGTATTAATTATATGAATACTAATGTAAAATGCCCGGCCTTTAACTTGTTTGACATTAGATCTTTATGAGGAAAATCCTTTTTTTTCAGACATCAGACAAAAAGAGAGAGTTTGCTGCACTCTGTTGGTTAACTGTAGAATTGCAAGCTCTTAATGTGTGAGTTGGTAATAATTACAGCATCGCACCTTGTATTTCATTAAACCGGACTGCACTGTATGTTTGCCATTTGTAATGTTAGTTCTGAACATGGTGCCAACATTTTCTCCTCCTGATCCTCAGCCTTCTGGGTCTTCATGTGGTTTGTGGGCTTCTGTTTCCTGACAAATCAGTGGCAGGTTGCCAATCCCAATGACAACCCCTTAAATGAGGGTGCGGATGCAGCAAGAGCAGCCATCACCTTCTCCTTCTTTTCCATCTTCACCTGGGTCAGTACTAATATTTACCCTGTCTCTGATTATATAGCAAGAAAAAATCTTATCTTATATCTTAATCTTATAGATTATAGCAATTTAGCCCTCAAAATAGCATAGACTCATGCTGTTGTAGTATAGCTATAATTTTAATATATTCAAAAAGAAGGTAATATCCTGGTGCTGCACTCCAAAAGCAGTCTGGCAACAGCATTTTTTTTTAATTATTAAAGAACAGCATCATGCTATTTATCCATTTCTAATTACATGCAGCCACTTTCCGTAGTCCCTGTTGTCATGACAGTAACAAACCTATTTCTTTGCAAGCCTTTCCCATTTAAAAAACATAAAGTTTTTTGTCAGATGAAGCTTTTTATCTGATTACAAAGCACCCACATTCAAGGCTCTTTCCAAAGATATTAAATAGAAATCTTTTCTTTGTTACTTGCTAAAATAATAAACTAGTACATTAATTTAAACATGTGAGTTGTTTTGCAGTCTACACTGTTGTCATAGCTGTTGTCATATAAACATAATAAGCACCTTCTTTTCAGCTTTTACTCATTTTGAGAAGTTATTTTTCTCTGGCACACACTGAAGTCTCCAGCAAAATATTTAATTTAAAAGCCACTACATCTCCATCTTTTTTTGAACTCCCATGTGTTTGTAAACGACAATAAGGAGTGGCTGCATTACACAGCAAAAGTCAAAATGTCATGACAAGCCAATCGCATCGCTTCTTTCTGTCATGTGATCAATATAGTGAAAAGAACACTGCAAAACAGTAACTGAGTTGAATGAACTTCTGCAAATATGTTGAGTGGATTTTGGAGATCTTTGGAGAATGAAGGGTGTTTACACCCTGGTACTACAGTGATACAATGCTTAATGCCATAAAGGCCATGAAACTTGATATTATGTGATTTGGATGTTGTATGAACACCATATTATTAACCGAACAGCATTTTTAGTATAGGGTAGTATAACCTTCTGGTTCAGTTCCAAATCGACATGTCTCTTTTCCTCTTGCTCCTGCTGTCATAAGCATCGTTTTTGCTGCATTATGGACTATGATGCACATAATGGCAACATTACAATACTTTAAAGATGCGTAAGCTTTGCATAGATAAGGAAATTAGCTATTTTTTCTGTCAAGCTATTTATATGTTTAAACATGTTAAGATCTAAATGTTTTTGCAAACTTTAAACTTTTTTAGATCGCTTTCCTGCTAATAAATGCTGATATTGAATGTACAGTAACTAACCTTTTTTTGTTCATCATACTATCAATACCTGCCCACTGTTTCGGGAATACTAAGCATTTAACTGGCTGATTTATGTCTCTATGTTGTATGTGTTCTTGACTGTGGCAAGTAATAGTAACTAACACCACGTTTGTTGCATCTTAAACCACACAAATTTTCTTTCTACACATTGTTTTGTATCATGAAATGATTTTTTTCTGATTAAAACACTGACACTTTTCTATCTAGATTGAACAGTACTAAAGAATATGTGCAGCTAACTTACTAGAATTTAATAGAAACAGTTTCTTTGCTTCCTTGTCTGTCATGTAAATGTTCAATGCGCTGGTTATTTTGTCCTTCTCTAGGGTGCGCTAACGTTTCTCGCCATGGAGCGAATGAAGAGAGTTTCATTTGAAGAGGAGTACAACAAACTCTTCGCCCCTCAGCCTCCTCCCCCATTTGTCTAACATGCTCCACACTTACACAAGCACTGGGAACAGGTGCTGGTGTCCATCTCTCTCTCTCTCTCTCTCTCTCTCTCTCTCTCTCTCTCTCTCACACACACACACACACACACTCTCTCATTCTCTCTGGCATGCTATTCACACAGTAAGAGGTATATCTTGCAAAATAGATCACTTTTACACACACAATCTCTTCTTTTGTGCGAGGTAATGCAAATGTCCATCATCTTCTAAGCAGTAATGTCTTTATTTGAAGTACCTGAGCATACACTGGAGCCTGCTTTGCAGAGATGCACTGTGACTAATATAAATGACTAATTCTGTGATTTCCTCCACTGAGTAAAACAAACTGGACCTGTTGAATCAGACCTGTGTTTCAACAGCCTGTAAAGATAATATAAATGTACCAGGGATGATCTTTTCTCAGTTTGCATGTTTACAAATGTCTTGTCCAGAGGGCACTATTTACACCACTCAGCCATAACATTACACCACAAAAGCCAAAAAAAGCTCTGATCCCTCCGGGCATGACTCCACAAGACCTCTTAGGGTGTGCAGTGGCGTCTGGCACCAGGAAGCTGGCAGTAGATGCTTTGTGTGCTGTTAGTTGCCGGATGGGGTCTCTGTGGATAAGACTTTTTGTCCTGAACGACCGGTTTAGGATCTGGATGGGTCGGTGACCTTGGGTTCTTTATGTCTGTGGTGCACTCGGTGTTCTACCTTTCTATTATGTCCAGTATTGATTTTTTTTTCAGTAATCTGTGCTGCTTTGGCTTTTCTGTAGAATCGGAATGTTGGTTTCTGAGTGCCCTTGATCCTGCCATTAGATTACTGGTATATAATTAATAATAATTTTGAACGTGATAATGTTATATGGTGTTATGTTATCTTAATGTTATGGCTAATCTGTGTAAGAAGGATATTCCTGTTGCAACAGTTTAACCCCTCCAACCTCCTGCTGTTTAAAAAAAAATTTGTGGGACTACTGTGAATTATTTAGTAATTACTGTATAGTGAAACTAATTGGCAAAAAATTTGATCTGATCCCAATGCACGTTTAGGAGTTAATTATGTGCAAACATTATTGTAGGATATAATTTTTAAAAATTCTTATCATTTCTTTTAAGTTATGTGGGGTAACTTGTTTTTGTCTTGTTGCAATATTTTTGGGGGTAATTTAGTTTGAACTGCTTGTACATATGCAGAGTTTATAGTTTTTGATTGTCACTCTTTGAACTGTTGGATATTAAGCTGTATTTCATTATCATTTGTTAGTGTTCATTATTATGAAGCTGCCCAAAGTGTGTTCAAAAAAGAGTTTTTAGGGTTCTGTCTGACATCCATAGACATGTAGAGTACAAACGGGTACAGTTGATGTCAGTAAAGTTGTTTAGTATGAAACTGAAAAGTATGTTTCTTTTCTAGATCTATCTGATTAAAGTTTTTTTTCTTTATTTCCTGTCTGAGTGCTTCAAGTTTTTCCTAGAATTAGCATTAATCAGGAATATTAATTGTTTTTTGTAATATATTTTTTCCCTTAAACAACATCTTTCACTGTGACTAGTTTACATGCCTCAATAAACTAGCATGCCTGATAATCTGTAACTAACCAAATTAATCTTTCTCTCTTCCCCCTCTTCCCTTTTCTTCATCCAACCAATTTTAACACCTTATTTCCAACATATAATCCCTTCCAATTATTTCCTCCCCTTTTCTCACCAACCATTCCTCTGCTCGATCACTCACATCTTTCAGGCTGTTCAGGCTTTCCTGGCGTTTCAGAAATACAAGCTCGGAGCAAGTCCCGGTCTCTTCTCACAGAACTACATGGACCCTAATGAGGATGCGGCAGCACGCTCTGAAGGCCCGGAGTACACAAGTTACACAGGAAACATGGCGGCACCAGGCAGTATGCCTACCAACTATGATGTATCTGCTGGTTACCAGAACCAAGAGTACTAAGGAGCCATGCGATCAGCCCATGAAGGTTTATTGCTGGGCACAAACAGAAAAAAGAAAGTGGAACTTTGGGGTGAGATGAAGAAACAGATGTTGGTTTGAATTAGTGAAGTAATGACTTACTGAAAGGGTTTGATCTGGGGATGAACCGATTGTACATGAGAGGGTAGATGATGTGCAACTGTTTTGGTTAAAGGTTTAGTAAAATTCTGAATGCAAGTTTGTGTTTCAACCATTTTGCCTTTAGCTAAAGAGTGCAAATAGCTGGTAACTGGTTGAATGAAAAACATTTATAAAAAATAAATGTATTAAAATTCTTTGTCATAAGACTAAATACTGTAGTACCTGGGACTTTAAAGGGACAATCCAAATAACATTTAAGTTTGAAGATTGATGCTTTTCTTAGGAACATATATTTAATAAGTTAACATTTAAAATTTGAAAGCCATTGGTGGAGAAATGTTTCTGATTGGGACTTTTTTTTCTTTCTTTTTTTATCAAGACCTTAGGAAATAGATAAAACAACCAATGCAACAGCAAGTGATCTCTAAGGAATAAACCTGTTAAGAAAGAATCTAAATCAACACATTCAGAAGTACTGTATTTCATTTCTTTATACCACAGCAATTTGCTAACCATTACAAATTCCCATCTCTGTGTGCATGGAGAGTGGATGTTCTCCCTGTGTTTCGTGTGTCCAAAGACATGGAGATTAGGCTAATTGGCATTTTTAAATTGCCTGTAGTGTGTGAGTGTGTGAGTGTGTGTGTGTATGTGTGCCCTGCGATGGATTTGGCACCCTGTCTAGTGTGTATCCCGCCTCATGCCCTAAGACTCCTGGGATAGCCCCCCCCCCCCCCCCCCGGAACCCTGAATACAGGATAAAGTGGTATAGACGGTGAGTGAGTGAGTCAGAGTTCCTCTTATCACTTAGATTATAACTGCTCTATATACTGTAGTGTGTCCCAGTCAGCCTCTTTTATCCATGTAATAAAGTTAATAAGCAGAATAAAATTAAACGGATTGTGTGACCCTGAGAAATGGTAAAATGAAGTCTGATCAGTCATAACATTACAATGCAAAACATTATGTTCAGTATTTGAAGGTTTGTCCCCTTGGGGCATTAGGTGCCCATGATCCTGTCACCAGTTTACTGGTATATAGTTGATAGGAAATGTTATGTCGTGTTGATGTTGTGGCTGATCAGTGTAAAACTCTTGCACATCAGTAAACTTATAGGAACAGATTTACTGTTGACTGATAGAAAGGCCTGATACTGGAGACCCCTGTCATACATGGTAAATAAACATCTCACAGAAAACCGTTATACATTTGTATCTTTTTATTTAACGGTATCATACAAACATGTCAGTGACTATGCTTAAACAATATATGTATATAAAGGGGTTGGACAATGAAACTGAAGTCTTTCATTGAAGGCCAGTCTTCATTGATTGCACATTCCACCAGTAAGAGCAGAGTATGAAGGTTTAATTAGCAGAGTAATGGCACAGTTTTGCTTATCTGCTATCCAAGCGCATGGTGATCTTGCGTGACAATGCACATCCGCACACCTCTGCCCACACTGTCGGCACTCTGAAAAAACTCAGTTTTAAGGTGTTAAAGCATCCTCTCTATAGTCCTGATTTTGCTCCATCAGATACCAGTTTGGTTCCCCTGAAAGCAGCTCTATGAGGATGAGGATTCACATCTGAATTTACTTTGTGACTCGCAGCTCAGCCTTAAACATTTTTAATGACGGAATACGAACGCTTGTTGACAGATGGACAAAGTGTATTGAAAGCAAAGGAGCTTATGTCAAGAAATTATATATCTTTATTTCTAAAAAGTAATTAAAATTTATTCCACAGCCAGATTGCAGATTTTTTTTTTTTTTTTTTTTACCCTCATACTGTACATAACAGCCAATATTTCTCAGAGCAGGTTAAACTAATTTCTTGGGCATTTGGTAGCATGTGTTAGTAAAATGTCTAAGACTGCTGTATATAGAACTGCAGTGCACTAGACAGGGCTAATTGAAACACTTTGCATAATGCAATGTAAGAAAACTTTTTACAAGAAATTGTTGATTAATGCTGTGTTTTAAGTTCCTTTTTAGTGTGCTTGAAGTGATCATTGTTTTTTGTCCTGTGTATGGTGTGTATATGGACTCATAGGTGTGTTATACTGTATACACCCACCGGCCACTTCATTAGGTTCAACTGCTCATTAAAGCAAATATTTAATCAGCCAATCACATGACAGCAATTCAATGCATTTATACATGTAGACATGGTCAAGACAATCTGGTGATGTTTAAACCGATTATCAGAATGAGAAATAAAGGTAATTCAATCGACTCAGTTCAATAGAGCACCTTTGGGATGTGGTGGAAGTGGAGATGTTTCTATTACATAAAAAAATAAAGGCAGTTCTGAAGGAAAAATTGACACCAATTCAGTACTAGCACGGTGTACCTAATAAACTGGCCGGTAAGGGTATAACTATAGACATAGTACTTCATTTTAAACTGTTCTACATTTTTGGATTTGTAGTGAAGTACAAAACCTATTTTGGGGCAATAAGCAAAAAATAACAGCATTTTATACTATTTATATGTATTAAGTGCAATACCTATAGTCTCAGCTGTGGAATTTGAATGAATGTCATGTGATTAAATTTATAAGTACTGTGTCTTACTCAGAGTGAATATGTATTTAACCGTGTCTTGTGCTTTGTTCCTTTCTCATACTAGAAATATGAGCCAGAGTGCATTAGATACAATACATAATTCACTAGCTTTCATTTTATTCATGAATTAAACACAGTATGATTTTTTTGAGTGTTCAGCTGACGTAGCAGCGGGCATTTCCCGGTGGCGTAACAAATGATCGGATTTCTGATTCCAGGCCATACAGTGTGCTCGCTGTCAGAGTGACAGATGGTGACATCAGTTCCTGTATTTGCCCCGTACATCAGGGTGCAAGCTGGAGTAAATGATCACAAGGTGTGTGCAACATGAGTAGCTGGACATTCCAAACATCTGTCAGCAATGCAATAAGTCAAACGGATGACGCGGGCTTGGATGTCACATTAACTTGCACTGAGTCTTTCACTATACATAAACTATGACTATTTCACTTTTAGTTTACATGTGCATGAGTACAATCTCAGAGATTTCAAGTTTAGAGTTTTATTGCATCAGTTTTCTCGTAACAGCAAATCCAGAAGGGGGTTGTTTTTCCCTGTACTGTATTAACAAGAACAATTATTTATAGTATAATGACTTCTGTGTCTATTTAAAGATCCATTTAATGTTGTATAACATCCATGATGTAAGTCATGGTATCCTTTACGTTGTAAGAGCTATAAACACATTCCTCATAAATTGAATTAAAAAAAAAACAATATACAGCTAATCATTTTGACTATGTAGCTGAAAGTCCTAAAGTCTTTCTCATGCCACTAATACAGCTTTACCTTTGACTGACAGACCTGAAGATTTCACCCAAACACACAAAATAATGCTTGCTAAATGTTGAACTACTATCCGGATCATGCTAGTATAGAAAATTATTCAATATTATTGACATATGATCCTTTTATCAGTGTTATGAAGCAAGTTATAGACTGTTAAAAACCCACACAAATCTGTATACATGATATCATTGTATACTGCAGGTTTAAAATGTTCCTCCACTGGTATTAAGAGGCTCAAAGCTGTTCCAGTATGACCGTGCCCCTATGCACAAAGTGAGGTCAGTAAATACATAGTTTAACAAGGCTGGAATTGGAAGAACTTGAGTGGCCTGTACAAAACCCTGACCTCAGGACACTATGGGATGAACTGGAAAGCGTTCAAAGAGTGCAGACAGGCACGCTTGCCGGATACCAGTTCCTGACCTCACTAATGCTCTTGTGGGTAAATAAACACAAATGCATGCAGCCATACTCCAAAATCAAGTGGAAAAAGTCCCTAGAGTGGATATTGCTATAACGGGGGAGGGGAACTAAATCCAGATTGAAGACTAGCTAAGCCTAGTTGAGCATGGGACATTGGTGAGGTCTTAATGAACTCATTAAATTGGTTTAATCCAAAGTTTTCAGCTTATTATCCACATAGGCATCATATTCATTCATCTAATTCGGTAACTACAATACAAGAAAGTAAAATGAAGGATGATTACACAAAGATCAGGTATAAAATTACAAAGTCAATGCCTGATATTATGTAGGTTCTCACTGTGCCAAAGATTTCACATCAAATTCTTTGGGGACTGAAGGATCCTCCATAGATTGGGCTTGTTTGTCTGGTGCATCCCTGATCAGATTGAGATCTGGGAAGTTTGAAGGCTGGGGTGACAGATTCAAACTTTTCATTGGGATCAGACCGAACAGGTTCGCCTTTGGTCCCCGCAGGCATAAATGTGTCTTGCATGCCATGATCTCCAGTGTCACCAGTTTATTGCTATATAATTTATAATCATTGGTAAGTGCTGTTAATGTTATGACTGTTCAGAGTAAATCTGGACTCACTAAAGGGTCCTGGGAGATTAAGGGTTTTAATGGCAAGCGACATTAATCCTTTAATTTTGATCATTGTGATTGATTTATAACATATTAATAATTATCATGCATGTCATTTTTAATCAGTTATTAGAAAGTTATCCATGTTCAAGTTATTGGCGCGCCCGCTCCCTCTCCCAGCAATGTCCTTCAGGCGTCGTGCGTGTCGTCACTGTGGAGTCTGGCATCGGTGAGCACCGAGTGCTACCCATCTTCAAGCCAGCCGAGCTGGGTGTGAGGTTGGGCCGTGGTGCTCCTCACAACCTGGAGGACTTGCCCAGTGCTCTCACGTTGATCTATCCCACTTTAAACCCCTCATCTCTCATGTCCTTCAGCTGGACTAGAATCATGCACGTTTTCTTCTCTCACTTCGACTGTACTGAAGCCTACAAAACCGGGTCAGTGACAAAAGCATCCGAGACTGAAATAGTTTCCATGATGACTTCCACTCATCTGAGTTTCCACATTAGTGTAACCTGGTTCTCATCATACTGATGATGATGTTCATGAGAGTGGTGATTGTAAAGATGTATATGGATGTTGTGTCGCGTGTGTTTCTGCTTATTAGCGAGTCACACGTGCACGTTTTAAAGAGATCATTTTAAAAGACCACTTACTGGCATCAGGGGATTTTAAATCTCATTCCAACCCTGCATCCAGCGTGTGTTTGTGTGTGTGAGTAAGATCTAGAGAGTATCAGCTGTCGGCACAGACAGAGTGTGGAGTGAGGCCATAGTGTAGAAATAGCATCAGAGCCTGTATAAAAGCGTACACCCCTCACCCTGACAACTGCACACACTCAGAGGGCATCAGAAGAGAAACTGCTTCCAGAGAAGTAAAATACCATTTTTAACCAGTCTACACACGCATATATACAAGACTGTCAAAGATGCAGGTCTGTACAGTATTTGAAAAACGTGGTGGATGTGTGGTGGGAGCCGAGCTGAGCTGCAGCGTCAGAGAGAAGAACGATTCCCAGAGAGAGAGCTACACCGCCGATTGGCACAGCGTCAATATGAAAACGCAGCACGAGGATCGGTGAGTAAATACAGTACATACACACATAGACACTGGTGTACAAAACATCTTGAAAACCTTTGACCCATTATAGGGTACACATACTAAGATCTATTCAGGGATATGTCAGAAAGTTTCATCTGGTTAAAAATTGAATTGATTTGAGAATCGTAAATAATATATGTAAAATAATTAGCAGTGATGTTTAAGAAACATCTTTTTTGTATGTTTCTATGTGCAGCCAGTCCATGATGATGTCTGATGATGCCCGGCGAGAGACACTTTCCCGTTACTGGCGCGCCCGCCCCCTCTCCCAGCAATGTCCTTCAGGCGTCGTGCGTGTCGGCACTGTGGAGTCTGGCATCGGTGAGCACCGACTGCTACCCAACAGAAACACTCTTCCTCTGCCCATCTTCAAGCCAGTCGAGCTGGGTGTGAGGTTGGGCCGCGGTGCACCTCACAACCTGGAGGACCTGCCCAGTGCCCGCGCACCTGATGGAGCATGCCCAGCCAAGAGAGACGTCCTGGAGATCACACGGGACCTGCCACCTGTCAAACCCATGCGGATGGAGTTCGCCAAGGCTCCCAGAACCCTCGGCCGGTCCGTGTCTCAGGAGGCCCAAAGAGGGTGAAGAGAGAGAGATGGAGAAAAAGAGAGATAAGGAAATCAATAAATGGACTTGTATAAAGTGTGAAAGAGTGATGAGGAAACGGGACTGCTGTAGCAAATGTAGCAGAAGTGTTAAACACGTTCTTGTCATACTGCTAGAATTGAAGTGAATGAGAACGTAATTCCATAAATAGTTTTTTGATAGATCTTGTAAATACTTCCTTTTGTCTAGATATTTAAATTATTTTTGTATTGATATTTAAAAATGTATTGTTCTGAACTTGGTGATGAAGAATTATATGACAGTATATCGGTATAAGTCATCAGAAAGAGAGAGAGAGAGAGAGAGAGAGAGAGAGAGAGACAAGCGGGGGGGGGGGGGTTCCTGCAGTGGCTCGGCACGTCTGTTTATAGTGCGGAAAAAGAAAGTCTGACTAACTACTGAATCACTAAAAAATAGCCAGAGTTAAAGGTTTGATAGCTGCCTATTTCTAATACATTTATTGTACGGGTTTGAATAAAATTGAATAAAACCCACAAGGCAAACCAGAGAATCTTCATTCTTATAGATATACATCTTATTATTTGAACTTTTTTGTAAAAGTGAATCACTATTCCTGGAAAATGTTGTATCTGGTATGGTACCACACACTAATAAGTCTGCTTTTCCCTTTGAGATAATTCTGACTACAAAGCCACTTATTTAGGAAAGACAATTAAATACCATATGAGCTAACAGCAGACAAGCAAAAGATAAAAGTTAAATATAAAAGGTGCACAATCCATTATCTAACAAAAGTGTCCGAATCAGATGTTTTTTTTTGTGTGTGTGTAATTTTATGGCAAAGAAAAATAGTCATTTCTATTCATAGTCAAAAATATGGTCATTTCTACGGTATTCATCCAAGAGTTTATTATTATTATTATTATTATTATTATTATTATTATTATTATTATTATTATTATTAATTACATCAATCAATCAATCAATTTATTTATTTATAAACTGTAGAACAATAGTGAAGGCATCAAAATGACAAAAATAATATGAAATTTACATGGCAAACATCCACTGTACATCTATAAATAACCATAATATTAACACATTAACATTTATTATAAATGCCGGCGGGGAACAATGGACAGCATGTCTGGTCTGATCCAAGAGGAAAGCCAATGCAGTACAATTTGCTGAAAGGAAATCGATGCTGACCAGAAAAGAAAAGTATCAGTACACCCAATTCAGCACAGCCTGCTACGCATTCATCCCAGCAGGCAAACAGCCTAGAGGTGTTGTGGTGTTTTCAGATTTTTCGAAGCAGCCATAGTTTACTTTGATTACAGTTTTGCACAGCCAACAAGGCAGCCAACAAGTGCTCAACATACTGTACAGTATATGTATTACTGTACTCCTTCAAGACTGTTGGAAAAACCATTTCAGGTAAATATCGTACCTCATGATTTGGTTTAGAAAATGCCAAGACTTGTGCTATTTAATAGTTTTCATGCCTATATTGTTGTACCAAAATAATGAAAAAAAAAAAACATGAATGAGTGTCCAAATTTTCAACAGTACTGCAAATCCAGTACAGTATGTGAGTATTTAAGTTCACATTCAAGTCCGAAAAAATAATTCACGGTGCTTCATATACAAGTTGAATACAGAGAGATAAAACACATCAAACATACATTAAAATATATTATACTTGATCTAAAATGTGGCTCAGTGGTTAGCACTGTTGCCTTGTGCCTTTAGGGTCCGGGTTCGATTTATGACTCTGGGTCTGTGTGTGTGGAGTTTGCATGTTTTCCCAGTGCTTGGTGGATTTCCTCCGGGTACTCCTTTTTCCTCCCACAGTCCAAAGACATGCATGTTAGATTAGGTGGAGTTCCCAAATTGTCCCTAGTGTGTGTAATGGATTGGCACCCCATTCAGGGTGTACCCCACCTCATGCCCTAAATCTCCTGGGATAGGCTCCAGGATAAAGCAGTAAAGACAACGAGTCTGAGTGAGTAATGTAATATGTATTACAAATTAAATGAGAAATAAAGAAAGAAGAAAAAACTTAGTGTCTTAGTATGGTGTTGAGGTACACCAGAATAAAAATTTAATGCAGCTACAAATTTCTCTGGAACCATAGGGAATTACTGGTGTTCTTCTGAAAAACATTCAGAACATGGTGCTTTAATGATGATGTCGAAATGTCTTTTCCATTTTCATTTTTATCCTCATCAAGCCATTCAGTGAGTCATGGTGCCCTGTGCATGGCAGGAGGTCTTTGTGAAAGAAACCATTCATAAGGGGAGAAAGGCTTCATCATAAAAAAAAAACACGGTGATGAATCAGAAGAACTTTGTACTCAATTTCAGTTGCAGCATAAAAGAGGTTTCTATTTTCTTTCATATGTCACCCATTGAGTCAAAAGTACTAACCAAACAAAACAAGATATTTACACCAATATTTCTGTATTCACATGTTTACAGACATTGGTTGCCGGTGGAATTTTGAGTTATATTTAAAATGCTTTTATTTGTTTTTACGGCGATTAAAGGCGTAGCGCTTCAATATATGAGTGATTTAATTCATTCATACTGTCCTCAGAGAGAGCACTTAGATCATCTGATCAACTTCTGCTTACAATTCCGAAAAGTCGACTAAGAAGGAGAGGTGACCGTGCTTTTTCTGTGGCCGGTCCCACCCTTTGGAACAAGCTCCCATTCCATGTCCGTTCAGCTCACAGTATTGAAATTTTTAAATCGAATTTAAAAACGTATCTGTTTACCGAGGCTTTTAAACAGGTGTTGTAGTGGTTTCTATTGGTATTTTGATGGTTCTGTTGTTTGTAAATGAAAAATCTTTATTTATTTATTTTTTTTTTTTATGTAAAGCACTTTGGTCAACTATCAGTTGTTTTAAATGTGCTATATACTGTAAATAAATTAACTAACTAACTATGGTTTAAAATGTTACAGATGAAATACCAAAATACCACTATTTTTGCGACTGCTTGGTTTGATTCTCTGAAATACTTCGCTTGGTTCGGATTCAGAACATGGTCCAAAAGTTCATGACCAACAAATGTAGCTGTTAGTTCAGGTTTTCACAGCTGTTCTGTGGGCAGAGCAACTGATTCATAGCCCACAGTGACAAATCCCCAAATGCTCCCAAAATAGTTCACTCACCCACTGTATTAACTGATTATCGTTCCGCCATCATGAATCATCATGCAATGGTTTGCATTATGTTTTGTATGTTCCCTGTTACATGCTTGCTTTATTTCATTACAAGATGGGAAGAGAGTGGAAAGGGAGGCAGTAGTGGAACTGGGCGATGGAGCAGGACGGACTGTCCCTTGGCATCACTCCGTTCCATTTTTGCCAACAAGCTGGTTTAGTGTGACAGACCTTCAAAAGTCCTTCTCTGTGGAGCAACAGCAAAAATGTCCAGAAAAACAGGGGTTAATTTAAGGTCACCTTTACTTAATGGCCAGCCGATAATGCCTACACATTTAAAAAATGTAAAACGGTAAGAAATCTCTTCCACCAAAAGAGGCTTCATGTAATTTGACTTTTAATGCCCCTTACTATTAATAGCAGTAGTGGCGATATCATTTAGCTGCAGCTTTAGAAATGATTCCGGAAGACTCAAGTAAGGCATAGGATCATTCTAAGGTTGCAAAAGCAACAGGAATTTAGAGGCACAACCCCAAGTACGCACTGTCTGTCTGTTTACCTACATCATTTAAGAACATGCTGTCTGTCTCTTTTACTCTTACACTATCTCTTTATCACATCATTAATCTGTCTGCCTTACTAGCCTCAGTATTCTTTCAAGCTTTTCTAATATATTCCACAGAGAGAGTGTGTTGAAGAGAGAAATGTGAAGAGGGGTCAGGACGCTCCTGTATTTGACTGCTGAGCTCTTAATCCTTCACATTCTGTCTGTACTTTTGTTTCAGTGCCAATAAATGTATCAATGCCTTCTGTTACACTCTCAGTCACTCACGCTTACACAAACATCCACACACATTTTTGATCAATTAACTATTGTTAGTTTACTATTTATGATTGCTTTAAAAGGCTTAAGTTAATAGCTTGGAGTTAATAATTTGCTGCTTTGGGGCATTATGTACTGTAATAAATATCATTTGCTAATACTCTACCTAGAATACAGTATGTGATAGTGTTTTTTAAAAATGTTTTACAGTGTCAATTTTTTTATCTCCAGAAGTCAAGGTAGTTAGAAGCAAAGGATGAGCAGACAATTTATAGGAATGACTGAATATGAAATTATAAGATAAGATAAGATAAGATAAGATAAGATAAGATAAGATAAGATAAGATAAGTCCTGTAAAACTGGCTACAGTACAATTGGCTACAGTACCAGTCAAAAGTTTGGATTCATTTTCTACATTTTGAACAATACTGGATTTTTTTTTAAAACTGTGAAATAAAACATATGACATTAGGCAATAAATAACAACAACAACAACAACAGTGAGTTGTTATTTAAAGACATGAAGGTCATTTGCAAAACCCATCAAGCACCATGATGACACCGGTTCTCATGAAGACCCTCCCAGAAAGGCAAGACCAAGAATTACCTCTACTGCAGAAGAGAAGTTCATCAATCACCTCAATCACCTCAAAAATCACCTATTACAGCACCTCATTTTAGAGCAGTTATAAAGGCTTTACAAAGCAAAATCTCAGTATCAACTGTTCAAAAGAAATTATTGCATATTTTAGATGCATTATTTTACAATGTAGAAGGAAATAATCAGGATAAAAAAATATACTGAACAAAATTTATATACAAAATATGGCATAATTATTCATGTATGAACATAAATTATAAAAAATAAAAAAAAAACATGAAAGCCGTATAAATATATAACCGTGTAAGTATTCATATCCCTAAATTTGTGCCAGCCACCCAGAATCCACATACTGTAAGTAAATGAATGGAGTCGACTTCTGTGCAATGAACCTTGTACAGTACATGATATCAGTTTAAATCCACCTGTCCAAAGGTATCATACACAAACAAACAGAATCATGAATACTTGATGTCAATCCCTTGTTAAACAGAATAAACTGTGTGTGTGGCAGTGGTGGTGGTGGTGGTGGTGGGGGGGGGGGGGGTTTGGGTTGGTTGGGGGGGTTCACATGTCTGTCCTCTTAGTATCAAAGCACCCAGAAGAGCTATTACATAACCAACATAACAAACATATCAGCTTTTCCCTAACGACAAAGTACACACGCCACACACACACACACACACACACACACACACACACACACACACACACACACACACACGCACACACACACACACACACACTGTGGAATGGGATCAGCTATTCACCCTGTTAATGAGAGCACATGATTTTTAAGAAGCATCAGGAGCAATGTTCCGAGTATATTATGAAAAAATCTATATATAATGAGTGAAAATCTGACTTTTTTCAAAATCTGATGGTTTTTCTAGACCACCACAAAACAACTTTTTATGTGCATAATACTATATGTTGCATATATGTTTATTGCTTATCAGAATGTTTTTTTAAAATAAAACTATATAAAATGTTGTATAGTAGAAAATGTACTGTCCATGCAGGTACTTCAAAATAAAGTAAATGATGAAACGTTAATGCAAAAAACATTGCTGTTTTATTGACTGAAAGCATTGCTTCAAGTGAAGCAAAGAGAAATGAGTCAGAGATTTATGTTCTATAAAAAGTCTTTGGAGGCTTGCTGGAAACAAGTGGCGATACACGTGTATTTGTTTTCAACCACAAGTATGAGAGTGGCTCTGGCAACGCATCTCTCTCTCACACACACACAGACTGATGATGCGGTAAACTGACTGCTTATAATGTTTCGCATAATCTTCAACGATCTTTGTCACTAAAAAGGTTTTGTTAGTTTAATGGTTTGATACTTGATCTAATTGTATGCCGCTACTTCCTGTTTGACTCACTACAAAATCTTAATCATAGTACGAGTTTGCTTTATTTATTTATTTTTTTTTTTTTTAGGTAAAACTCAAACATATTATTGATTGTGCCAAAACTGTGGGAGGAAGAGATGCAAAAACACTTATATAACTCAAAGAATTTGAATTAAATATTTAGACATTTGTGGTTTTTAACACTCAAAATAAAACATTCAAAAATACCAATTTGCAGTACTTACAATATTGCTCCATAAAAATAAAATCTCAAAACTGCAACAAAAAAAAAAAATAAAAAAGAGTTATCTCATTTTGCTGTCAAAGAGATGGCTTTGCTAGAAATTAAATCAAGAATGGTAATTCTAAGCCAAGATAGTTTAGGTGTCTAAATGTCAGAGGTTATTTTGCTAGGATCCTCTTCTTCTTCTTTTTCTTCCATTTAGCTCATTGAGATCTTGAGGTTATTTGCCTATTTGCAAAGCTCATAGAGAAATGTTCATAGAGAAATCAAGAAGCGACAAGTTGACGACTCACGCTTTCCGCTGAGGATGACCCCAGGTGGTCAGCTTGGGATGTATGCGGTGACTGGGGACGGTTCCACTTACCATGAAGATAGAGGCAGGCAGTTAATGTAGGCGGTTGTTCTCTGGTGACTTGTGACTGCAGTCGCTCAATAGTTCAGGACTGAAATTCCTACAAACAATTTTGTACACGAGCCTCCAAAAACGAGAGTGAACCTCAAATTGAAGTAAACATTTGTTCTGTTATACTGGGCTTCCAGCCTGCTAACACGTGTTATGACTGCAAATCAATCCCTGCTACCCAAATAAGGATGGGTTCCCTATTGAGTCTGGTTCCTCTCAAGGATTCCTTCCTATTGCCATCTCAGGGAGTTTTTCCTTGCCACCATCGCCCTCGACTTGCTCATCAGGGACATTCTGAACATGCTTCCTCACACTTTTTTAACTAATTTCTATATATATATATATTTATTTATTTATTTATTTATTTATTTTTTTTGTAAATTGAATTTTAGTCACTTTTCAAACTGAAACTTGGTGGACTGTGTTGCTGTAAAACATGTAATTATATTTCTAATGATGAATGGCTGTGAGCATTTCCCTGAGTTAGCATTATGCTCAGAAAATTTACCACACTATTGTTCTTCCTCAGCAAGAACTTCTCACTCAAGTGCTGCACAGGAACAGTGCTTGGACCCCTCAGATCGCTGCATGTGCTTACATTTATTACAATTCTTGAGACCACTGGTTTTAAACAATGTTAAACCAGAGATAATGTTTATGTACATCTTAGCTTAGTGTTTGAGAAAGGCAACAAATTTATCCTGCTGTTTTGGTTTTCTAATTTTTAGACAAAAAAATAAAAAATAAATAAAATACACCACACACACCTTTAAACCCAAATACACTTGAAACAAAAAGCAGCAATGTGTTCATTAGAACTGACTCCTGTCCTCCAGTGGTCCTTACAGTTGGCTAATTATAAACCCTGACTCACGCGCACATGGACAGAGTGGCCCTCACTGACCCCTGCTGGTCAGACGATGGAATTACCCTCTTTCCCATCACTGCCATGCTTTACACAACAGATGAGTCAATTAACAGTTGTCCATGTTCACACTTTGACAGTTTTCTTTTCAGTAGTATGGCTGAGAATGTGGTTTGCAGACTGTTTCATTCTTACTTACTACTAACTGTAAGCATTTAAAATTCTTTAATAAAACATTATAACATCAATTATTATATCAGAAATGATATAATATAATAATATAATGGCACTGTCACCTTGCAACTCCAGGGTTAGGGGTTTGAACCTTGCCTCCAGTCAAGGTGTGTGCGTGTGTTTGGTGTTTGCATGTTCCCCTGGCGGATTTACTCCGGTTTCCATCGACAGTCCAAAGACATGGAGTGTTGATTCAATGGTATTTTCAAATTTCCAGTAGTGTGTGTGTGTGTGTGTGTGTGTGTGTGTGTGTGTGTGTGTGTGTGTGTGTGTGTGTGTGTGTGTGTGTGTGTGTGTGTACCCTGCAATGGTTTAGGGCTCCCCATAACCCTACACAGGATCAGACTGGAAGAGAGATGAACTGGTGGAATACGTAATGGTCTTCTACATAACAAATATATGTATAAATAATTTAAAGCATTTTTTTTTTTTGGTAATGGTACAAGTCCATCCGGGACTTATGATAAAATTTCTCGACGGAAGACGGAAAACCATTTTCAAGTACTGCATGGTGATGAGATTCTTAGCCACAGCATTACATTTTGTGAATGACGATCCCAGCCAAAGTGAATCAGAGCCCACTGCGGCCCTTCCCATGAACATTTAGCAACTGGAACACTTGATCCGTAAAAATCAATAGATCATAGCTCTGGTGTACTGAGAAAACTTTCTATCTTGAAGGTATCCAAGCACAGGTAAAATGCTGGGATGAGTGAATTAGTGAAGCAAGGGATTATATAGAGAAATAAAGGTAGCTTTCACTCTCATAACTGTGTTCCATATTATGCACAACCAAAAGTCCCGGTTTCACTTAAACACCCCCATAATAGTTTTCTTTTTATATTTCTTTTCTATTATTATGTGGTGGTATCAAAAAGGTTCGAGACTAGTTTTGGAACATAGCAACAACACAGGGCTGCATGTACAGTCACAGGGAGCATCAATCTTCATAAGTCAGTGTGCCAAAAGACATCGTCCTGTGTACATCGGGAACTGTGCAACTGGTGCTATACTGATTATGTTCATCAGCATGTTAAATATTTCATCATGGACAAAGAGGGAATGTGAAATTCTGTTTGAAACAGGGCTAATCTGACACAAAGGCGATTGACATGATTCAGTGATTTTGAGGCGATGCTGCAATAAGTCGTTCAAGGTGTTTTTAGTGGCACATGTGTTTCAAGTGGAAAAGAACATCACTGGAAGATGACAATCTTGAAGACCTTCAATGAGCTGAACAGAAAATGTCAAAACCACATTTTATTATTTAAAATTCATATATATTTATTATTATTATTATAAATTTTAACACAACAGATCTTTTGAATTCTGATGTTAGATTAATCAGATGGACACGATAGCAACAGCTCTGCTAGCAAACCTGACCGCAAGGCATATCACAATTTTATATAAGCATACTGGCTCTCATTCTTTGACTAATGCTAAATCCCTGGACAACTGCTATGGGATAAGAGGAAAAAACAATCCAGGAGATTATATTAAAATAATTAATAATTGTACTCAGTCATAAAAGAAAAATATGGTGCATCACACTACCACATTGTTGATTATGGAATATATTCATATGATATTAAAACCTACTGGATATCCAAACTGGTAGTGTACATGAAGGGAAAATTATATAAATTCAAAGTTTTTTATATTTTTAAAAACATACAAAAAAATTGGGTATCTGCCATTTTGATAGAGAGTGTCAGTAACAGTATGGATCATTATTTAAATGGAAAGTTGTGTAACAGTACACACAGTATGTGTAAGATTATGTATAAAATTTCATTCTAAGATCTGTTTGCAGTACTTTATCATTATAATAAACAATTTTTTATCACAAAATGGTTACTCTCTTTAACTACTGTAGTTTAGCAGTGAGCCCACTTACACTGATCATTTTGCTAACCAGCATCCTGCTCTTTTTTTCCCTCTCTGTCTGTTTTGCCTTCCATAACAGTCTTCTGTAGTAGTTCACACAGACAAAAATAATGACATTTGTACCCACAGTGCTTTTCTGGTACCACTAACTGAGTTCAAAGCTTTAAAAATCACAGCACTATGCAAATTTCTGGCAGCGTGGATATAACCAAATAACTACAAAGCCAGTTAAGATCCTTGCTCATCTGATGGATATTCATCTAATCATGGGTGATTTGCCAATTGTTTTCTCTTTCATCTCTTTCTCACATGTGTACTCAACTTTTATCTTTATGATCAAAAGATACTCTGCTACTTTGGGTAAGTAAGCTTTTGACAGCTGCACAGTTAGAGACTGATAATGTCAAACCAACAAAGTAAAGAGATGCAACTGGACCATCCTTAATCATACAGTACCATGGAATCGGAATTTATTACAGAATTTATTATCGAGGTATTGTATGGGACTCATCAAAACTACATACAAAAAGAACCAGGCTAGTGATTGAACTCATTTAACTGCTGTTTAATCATTTCATTTCAATACGTTCCAACACACATTACATAGCAAGAATGATCAATTATCTCTTGATTGGATGAAGGGGCATTCAAGCCAAACTTTTGATTATGCAGAATAACAGAAGATATTTAAGAGAGTAAAAAATACCTTTATTTCTTTATATAATACCCAGTTACACTAATGCACTTATCCCAGTTTGGTTTTTGGATATCAAGGGAGAACATTCTCTCAGTACAATGGAGCCATGGCCAGACATGCTGGCCTTCCAGACTCCAAGGAACTCCTTTAACGGCTCAGACATGTGGAAATTGTTTGAAGCGAGGAAGGACTGTATGGGGGGTGTAGCACTAGTAACTCCCTCTCTTCTGCAAGTTGGCAAAAAGTTATCCACTGATTTTCTAGAATCAGGTGCTCCACTTCACAGGAACGACTACAGTGGGGCTCTGAGCCACCTAAGTATTCACTTAGTATATACGTCCTTCTTAAAAACTTTCACATGTTTTACTGTGGCTAAATATCAATGGCAATCAGTTTCACACCTTCATTCACAATAACTTTTAGTTGTCTCAGTTTGACTTGAATGTCCCTCTTAGTATTTGTTAGTGTTTTGATGAAAGTCCATCCAAGTAAGCTTAATGTTTCCCCTTCAGTTCTTTGTCTCTTCTTGTCTGTGGTCCCTTCTTTCTGCTTCATAATACTCTGAAAGAAAGGTAAAGAAAGAGAGAGAGAGAGAGAGAGAGAGAGAGAGAGAGAGAGAGAGAGAAATTTGTCCTTTGGACAGAAAAGCTGTCTACATGTTGAATCACCATGAACACCTCCAAACTAATTTGTGTGTGTGTGTGTGTGTGTGTGTGTGTGTGTGTGTGTGTGTGTGTGTGTGTGTGTGTGTGTGTGTGTGTGTGTGTGTGTGTGTGTGTGTGTGTACCTGCAGCAGGGGGAATGTCAACAGTGCCTGTTGCACTTGGTGGTGGTGCAGGAGGAACAGCTTTCCTACACAACAGGTGTGTTTGTTAGTGATGGTGTGTACAGTACAGTATGCATGTGGCATTATCAAATAATTTGAATTCCAACTGAATAAAACTGAGCGGAAGAAAAACTGGTGTCACCAATTGTTTTTTTTTACTTATTTGTATTATTGCATGTTTTGTTTTTAGATGTTTTTTATTTTTAGATAAATTAATTAGTACTGGGGCGGCACCGTGGGTTAGTGGTTATCACTGCCGCCTGACACCTCCAGGATCTGAGTTTGATTCCCGCCTAGGGGTCTGTGTGCATGCAGTTTCCCCATGCTTGGAGGGTTTCCTCCAGGTTCTGAGATTTCCTCCCACAGTACAAAGACATGGAGTCTGTCTACAGGGTAAAGCGGTATAGACAATGAATAAATGAATATCTAGTATTGTGATAAAAAATAAAATTATACACATTAGCCTAGACATTCATTCAGTGACTTTCATAATCCATCATGACAGTGTATAGTACAATATTATAATATTTTATGAAAGTTTCATTTTGACTTCTATATTGAGTGTTTATATTATTATTATTATTATTATTATTATTATTATTATTATTTTCTATATTATGTGTTTAGTAACATATTCATTATTTATTTCTAAATAGTGTTTGTGTATCAAAATCATGTTGGTCTTTTATCTTGACGTCTATTTCCAGATTCCATGTCCAGTGCATCGCACCTGTCAGTCACATGATGTCATATGTATTCACCTGCACCTTGTTTAGTTTATTTTATATCTCTATTTATAGTCCATGTTACAGTAGGGCCTTTGTCTTGCATCTGTGATTGTAACTGCTGTTGTCACCGTTTCCTCTGTTATTGTTGCTGTTGTCGACATCGTCCACACTGTTGTTGCCGGTATCGTCATTGTTCCTGTTCTCATTGTCCTCACTGTTGTTGTCCTCACTGTTGTCGTGGTTGTCTTCACTGTTATTGTCGTTATCTTCATCGACTTGTGTTGTCCTCATCATCATCGTCACTATTGTCTTTGTCTTCACTGTTGATGTCATCCTCACCATTGTCATCATCTTCACCATTGTTGTGGTCATCACCACTGTTTTTTTTTTTTTTAATCATTCAAGATCTTTGTCCAGTTTTTGTTAGCATTAGCTGGGTCGTTAGCATTAGCCTAAAGTTTCTATCCCATCCTGCCTCAGTAGAGGACACATTACAGGACCTTTAGAAAAAATGTTTTAGGAAACTTGGTGCCTGTCTCACTGCTTTATTCAAAATAATATTATATGATAAAACTTCCTAAATATTATAGTATGTTCTGTCATAAATTTGTAGTGCTGTGTTTGTGAATTTTCGTATTCAGTTGGTGTTTTTGCAACCATTGGTTCGGTTTATCATACAAACATGGTGACCCCATGATCCCGAACTAATGAATAAACTAAAAATGCTAAAGCTGTAGTAAAAAAAAAACATGTAGTATAATTCAGGTGTTTTCTCACCTGTCTCTGTGTTCTGTGTGAATATTGTGTAGAGGGTACATAGGCTCATGAAAGATCGGAATGGTCTGAAGAGGAACGGGAGACTGCATTGGTGCCGGAGATATAGGAACCCATACAGGGTAAGATACACAGGGTGGACAAGGGTAGTGGTGATGATACACCTCTGGCTCCACCTCAGCAGTTACTGGTGGACCTGGATGCTGTTTTAGTGTATAGCATAAAAATGTTAAGCATGCATGCATAGTTTGCATTAGAAAAAGAAAAATGTTGCATGCATCAGTGTAGAATTTACCCCAGGTGCTTGCGTGTAGCCGAAAGAACTGAGTGCAGCCATGGTCATGTTGTTCATGATGACCTGGTGCATCTGAGCATTCTGCATCATCATCAGCTCTACAAGGTCTGTAAGAAACACACAGACATACAGAGACAGTTAACACTATACCGGAAGCTCTAGCACCATACAGAAAGACTGTAGGATGCCATACCCATGAGCCTCCACTAGATAGTGCTTTGTGAACACATCTCTTTTGGATAGACGTCTATGCATGTGTGTGAAGTGATTGAGTACTGCAATCAGTGCTCTACACACTGCTTTTAGTAGTTATTTTTACTAAAGAAAATTGGGTTAAACACAATCGGCACACTTGTTCTCATTTTGGAATTTGGCTGGAATATTTAAGGATGTGCAGGGATTTAAGTCTTTGCAAAATATAAAGCTGAATTTGAATATGGAGATAAGAGGCAAAGTTTCACTTTAGTTAAAACTAAAATGATGCATTTTTTTATGCATATTATCTCTAAGCAAATTGCATGCGGTGCACGGTGCACAGGGTACAGCCTATTCCTTTTAAATATCATAACGATTTACTACTGTACTGTACATCCAACCCTTATTTTCGTAATGCAATGGTTCTCAATGGTTCTCGTCTGGTCCTGGAGGACAGCCTGTCCTGCACATTGTAGTATTTTCTCAGCTCCCAAGACATCTGAGATAACTATTCAGCTAATGAAAAGCTTTTTCTTTTTATTATTGAAGTGGATTAGAGGGGAAAACACTAAAATGGCAAGCACAGGTGGTCCTTCAGGACTAGTGTTGAGAACCAATAACTTAATGTATATTTTAGTTGTAACATATTCCAACTTTATTTATTGCAGGGATAAATCAAGAACACTGTTGCTGCTGTACAGTATAAGAATAGAACAAGTTGTCAAGTTTTATGCTTTATGCTTTATAATACATAATAAAAGCAATGTCCTTTTTTTAAAACTGCATTCATTGCACTGTATACTGGTCTACTGTATGTTGACCCTGAATTTATTAGAGAACACAGAAAGAGGGATCTTCGACCATTCCTCTTTGCACAATGTCTCTAAATCATCCAGTGACCTGACTCCTCTCCTCTGCACTCTCCTCTTCAGCTCACTCCACAGGTTTTCAATGGGGTTGAGGTCTGGGGCCTGAGATGGCCATGGGAGGAGCTTGATTCTGTGTGTGGTAAACCATTTCTGTGTAGATTTGGCCACATGTTTTGGGACATTATCTTGCTGAAAGACCCAGTGACGACCCATCTTCAACTTTTGGGCAGAGGCCACCAGATTTTGCTTTAAAATGTCCTGGTATTTCAAGGCATTCATGATGCCATGCACCCTAACAAGGTTCCCAGAGCCTCTGGAAGAGAAACAGCCCCACAGCATCACCGATCCTCCCCCATACTTCACAATGGGCATGAGGTGCTTTTCTGCATACTCATCTTTTGTGTTCCGCCATACCCATTTAGAGTGTTTGTTGCCAAAATGCTCTATCTTGGTCTCATCTGACCAAAGAACACGGTCCCAGTTGAAGCCGCAGTACCGCTTAGCAAACTCCAAACGTTTGTGTTTATGATTGTGACTGAGAAAAGGTTTTTTCCTTGCATGCCTCCCAAAGAGCTTGTTGGCATGTAGATAGCGTCTGATGGTTGTTTTGGAGACTTTGTGACCCCAAGATGCTATCATCAGTTCTTTAACAGTGAGATTTGGAGAATTTTTTATTTCTCTTACCATCATCCTCACTGTGCGTGGAGGCAAAATAAACTTGCCTCCTCGTCCAGGCTTGTTTACTACTGTTCCAGTTTTTTTAAAAATCTTAATGATTCCTCTCACAGTAGATATGGGCAGGTGCAGGCGGGTGGCTATTTTCTTGTACCCATTGCATGACTTGGGAAGGTCGACACACATCTGCCTTACTTGAATGGTGTGTTCCTTTGTCTTTCCCATGTTGAAGAGTGGATAAGAGAAATGGCCTCTGTGTCACGTCATATTTATACCCCAGGGAAGCAGGAAATGATAAATTACTAATTAAATGTTCCTAGATACTCTGATCAACTTTGTAAAGTACTGTAGAAATGACAGAAATACTTCAATTACATTATTTTTTTCAAGGAATCGTTAGGGGTGCCAATAATTGTGGAACAGGTCATTTTATGAAAAATAAGTATTTGTTAGTCAGGGATTTTTATTTCCCCTTAATATCAGGTTATATTTTTCTAAAATGTTCAATAATAAAGTATTAATTAAATATATAGTATATAGAAATAATATATAGGAAGTGAACATATTTTGAATGTGGGAATAAATTATTATATACAATAATAACGTATTATTATGAGATTATTATAACTCAAACATACTATTACTTAAACATATTATTATACTATAATTTTACACATTTTAAGAATTTTAAATATTAATATTCTATGATTTCACTTCTTCCTGTCGCAAAATTGTAGTATTTCTAATTTTAGTAAATATATAGGTAGAAATAGCTTTAATAATAATATACTGTATTTGATCAGTTTGACAGCAGAACCATTTTCAGAATTTTCCTGATTTGGGCAAATTATTTTCCTTATTTCAGTATTTAACAAAATTTTTAGTTTGAAAACTGATACCTATTCTACTTCTCGAAACTTTAGAACTGCCATGTTTTAGGCAAATCACATTGAAATGCCCTCCTTCCACAACAAAATGACCGGAAAATCATTCAGTGCATTGAAATGCATTCAGTGGATTTTTGAAGAATGTTGAAATCAAGAAAAAGAATTTTTATCCTCTGCTAATGCCATTGAAGTTACCACAGCATTAATGATCTAATTAAATTATAACAGGCTGATTTATCCATTGTGACAAAATTAAGGGAGATGGGGTTTTAGAGTTGTTGTTGTTGTTGTTGTTGTTTTCAAAATGGCCACAAAATTTTAGAAAACACATGTATAAAACATTCATATATTATCCATAATTTTACAATATTTCTCGCGTTATCTTTTTTATGTTCTTTCGATTTATTGTAATCTGATAATACTATATAAATCTGACACTACACAAGATCAGTCTAATTTCTAATATGTTTTTTTTTTTTTTTTTTGGCAGAGAAAACACTCCACATAACACACCCACCCATAAAAAAAGTTTAACATTTAGTAGATGAACATTACATCATATACGCATAGAAATGTTCAATAAACCAGGTTAAGATCTATCTTTAATAAGCATGCAAAAGGTGATGATGTCAAGAGTGATGCAACATGAGAAAGAAGCCTTAAAAGCGATCACACTCGAAAGGCTGCATATCCTCTTTTGGATAACGCCTGATAGTATTATAACAATATGTTTTACACCAATAAAATTATTTTTAGGTATATGTTGGTGGTTACAGAACTGAAACTCTCAACTTTGGGTGTGGGTGTGTGTGGTACTTTACCCTCCCTGATGTGTCCTGGCCGTAAAGCTGGTGCAGATGGAGACATTGCTGAAGGCAGCTGCTGGAAGACTGTAACTGGCTGAGGGGCCTGGAGAAGAGAGACAGACATGTGTGTAAAAAAAAAAAAAAGACTTTACTGAAGTGGTCGTTGTGCTTTTCTGTTTGAAACAGAGAGTGAGGAGAGACTGTAACACTGCAATCAAACTTGCCAGAACTGAATTCACACCTACAGTTTCCATTTCCACTTAATGAACACTGAAGTCACCATTGCAAGAAGTATTTAAATTCTGGAGGTGTGCAGTTTGTGCTGATTCAGCACTTTAGGTCTTAGTTGAATATAGATTACATAACTTAGACAGACATCATGAACTGGCAGCAAAGCGTTTCAGAAAACCAAACTGAATACAGTGGGACCTTGGATTGCGAGTAACTTGGTCTGTGAGCTTTTTGCAACACGAGCAAATTTTTTAAACAAATTCAATAAACGAACGGGGTCTTGACATATGAGCAGTGCATATGCGCTTTGTCTGCCGACTGTCACATGATCACAACTGAGCCAGTGGTTCTTCTCTCTCTTGCACTGCAGGATTATGGATCATCGTCTCCCACGAAGTCTCAGTGTGCATGCGTCACTCATATAGACAACATTCATGCATGTAAAGCATTTTTTATTTTGTGTCTAAGCGTAGTGACTGTTCTTTAGTAACCGTACTGGAACAACAGCATCCGTGAAGAAAAACATTTAAAAGGCTGTAGCGGTGAGGGAGATGAATCTGTTTAACAGATTCATCTCCCTCACTGGTACACAGTAGCCTCCTAAACAGTAGCCCCCTCCCTCCTGCTGTCCACCCTCATCTTACTTTAGCCACGATTAGTTTCAAAGGTAAAGTGCATGTTATTTTTTAAAATATTTTTTACTTTAGATTTTGTATTAATAATTTTTATATGAATATTATTTCTTATGGGGAAATTTGTTTAAATATACAAGTGACATACAGTACAACCACGCTTCTGGAACAAGTTATGCTCGCAATCCAGGTTTCAACTGTACTTTGGAGGTTATGGGAACAGCAGTACCAATAATGTACCAATACTGCCTGTCCAAAAAAAATTATAAAAATAGTCACACACTGACATGTACCCATCACCCTGGAGTAGGGTCAGTCTAAACTCATCAAACCACATGACCCTTTCTTCATTGCTCCAAAGCCTTTTTCCAATCAGACTCACTATAAAGTTGTTTTCTTATGGCCATACACCTGTTTAGTCCCAATCCTGTGAGTTCTCATTCCATTATGCAAGTACCCAAAATTTTCTTTTTTTTCCCACCCACACTTCTTCTGCAAAGTAGAGTTCACTAATATTCTTTCATGTATTTATAATGCATTGGACAGTACACCGTAGTTATTTTCTTTACTTGATGCAGACCTTTTTTTTTTAACAGTAACTTTTATGTGGCCAGAAAGTGAATTAACTGGTATATGTTAAAAAATTATTTTACTGTGTACATGTGACAAATAATTCATTATGATTATTGTTATTATTATTATTAGTTTTGCTTTTGTTATTCACTGACATTTAGTATTCAGTTATTTATTATACACCTTATTCTTTAGCTACAGTGAAGCTAACGGAAGGACATAAACATACATTATGAAAGTTTTAACTTACAAAACATTATTAATCAATTCATCATGTCCTGTGCCTTACTTGACATGATGTGTTCATCTATTATTCCAGCTTCTGTAATCCATCACATGTTTTACAGATGCATAAAAACTCTCAGCTGGCAGATTCTTACTCATCAAAGACTCACCGGTTGTTGAATGAGTTGAAAGTGTGAGAAATCATCCTGTTGGATCTGTGCTGACTGTTGCATGCTTATTTACTGCAGTCCAGTTCCAATTTATGCAGCTACACCTCTGTGTGTGTTACGTTGCCTTGGAGCAGGGACTCAAACAAACTCTGCTTTAATCTGCACTATGGACGTAGGAACAAAGGAAACGTGTGATAGGTGTCCCATTAATTACTTTACGTGAAAATAGCTTAACATATGCATGTTAAAAAAAACCTGAAGGTTGAATTTACACCCACAGTGCACATTTGTGTCCAGATGGACTTATATAAACACTGTAGGAGTTCATTTAACATTGGGGAATTTAATGTGTGGGTGGCAGTGTATGTGTTAATAAATTCTTATTTCTTTTTCCCTTTCTTCTTTGACAATAGTGGGGTGTCTGAGCTTCTATTATTTGTCAACTTACCGCCTTAATTGTACAAAAAAAAGTCTAAAAGCAAAGAATTAAAACCCACAACTGGTTTGGTAGAATCCAGTCACCATCTAAATCTAAAATATTCAACACGAAGTCCAAGTGGAATTTAGCATTGGAGGTCAATCTACGTAAAATAAATAAATAAAGTTAAGCTACTGTATAAGATCTCTTTAGATGTCCATTGAGCTGATCTATATACGGATCACCCATAACACCACAAAAAAGTGTGCCCAGTATTGTGTAGGTTGCCCATGTGCCACCTGAGTAGCTCTGCCCCTTAGGCCGTAACTCCACAAGACCTCTGGGGGTGTGCTCTGGTGTCTGGCACCAGGTCATTGGCAGCAGATCCTTTGGGTGCTGTGGTTTGTGGGGTTGGACCACTGTGGATCAGATTTGTTTTTCTGGTTCATCCTATGGGTGCACAGTTAGATTAAGAACTGGGGACTTTGAAGGCTGTTTCACAGTCTTGGGTTCTTTGCATGTTGGGCAGATTGTGTTGCACTGGGTGTTTTGGTGCCTTTCTATTGTAGACAACATTGACTTTCTTGTGTTGCATTGGTTTTTCTGTAGGACTGCATAAGATGGCCTAGTCTTTGATTCCCGCAGGCATGGGTGAGCCTTGGATGCCCACGATCCTGTCACCAGTTTACTTGTACAGTACAGTATATAATTGATAATGTTAAAATGTTAATGTTACGGGTAGTTAGGGGTAGCTCAGTGGTTTTGGCATTGGACTGCAGTTTAAGATCCCAGGTTCAAACCCCATGACCAAAAAGTTGCCCCCATGGGGCCCTTGAGCAAGGCCCTAAACACTCAACTGCTTCGATGTACAGTATAATGAAATAAAAATGTAAGTCACTCGGGATAAAGGAATTTGCCGAATGTTAGGGTTTTTTTTTTATTGGTTCATACCAGTGTTGGAAAACAGGCTCGCTTGAGTAATAAATACCTGACTGTTACTGCAGTAAAACTTGAGTAGAAGCAAGAATAAGCAAGCTATCTGATTTAAAAAAAAAAAAAAAAAAAAAAAAAAAGAAGAACTTGTATATGTACTTCACAAATTCCTTTTCTTACACCTACAATAAATCAGAAAAGGGTCTATATTTGAGCAGTGAAGGTTTTTACCAAAACTAGTTGTATGTGCTGACAAGAACATCAACACTATATAAAGAAATGAAACTTTATCTGTGCAGCTAACTTTGTAGGGGTTTCAGTAGCTTGGTTAAGGCATTGGACCATGCTTTGGAAGGTCCCAGATTCAAACACCACAACCACCAAGTTGCCCCTGTTGGGACCTTGAGCAAGACCCTTATTGCTCAGATGTGTAATGAGATTTAAAAAAAAAAATTTAAGTAAATCGCTCTGGATAAGGTGTCGTCTGTCAAGTGGCATAAATGGAAAGCTTGAGCATTTTTTATACTGTAGACCTGTAGTACAACAGGCTTGTTATTGCAGAACATTGAAAAAACATATTTATAAAAGCTTTTATCTTGTGCTTCTGTATTGTAAACCATTAGAAGATCTAGCTAGTGTATTTTACTTACTAAAATATATATTGTCTTACCTATAATTGTTAAAAAAAACTGCTTTAACTTTTTTTTTCTCAAAATAGAGTTAATTAAAATTTGCCCATATACAGTAGTGTGATTTGTTTTTTTGTTGTTGTTTTTTTTAGTTACAGTCTTTTGGGGTTAAAAGCCTTTGTGCTTTTCAAAATGAAATGTTGCAAATACTTTATTTAAATCATTATATACAGACCAAAAGTTACACACCTTCTCATTCAAAGAGGTTGAATTTGTATTATGGCAAGAAAAAAGCAGCTAAGTGAAGAAAAACGAGTGGCCATCATTACTTGATGAAGGTCACTCAGTCTGAAAAATTGGGAAAACTTTGAAAGTGTCCCCAAGTGCAGTCACAAAAACCATCAAGCGCTACAAAGAAACTGGCTCACATGCGGACCGGCCCAGGAAAGGAAGACCAAGAGTCGCCTCTGCTGCGGAGGATAAGTTCATCCGAGTCACCAGCCTCAGAAATCGCAGGTTAACAACAGCTCAGATCAGAGAGCAGGTCAATGCCACACAGAGTTCTAGCAGCAGACACGTCTCTAGAACAACTGTTAAGAGGAGACTGTGTGAATCAGGCCTTCATGGTAGAAGATCTGCTAGGAAACCACTGCTAAGGACAGGCGACAAGCAGAAGAGACGCGTTTGGGCTAAAGAACACAATAAAGAACACAAGAAAGAAAACTCTTTGAATGAGAAGGTGTGTCCAAACCTATTGTCTAAAAGTATTGTTACGTTGAGATATGTACATACACACTGTAAAGAGAATTTATTACTTTCCACTTCTGATTGTACAGCCAACAAAGGGCAATTTCATTAATATATTTTTGTTGTTGTTTTTTTTTAATGCTTTTTGGTTTCTTAATGTGTTTTCCGCTTAAATGCCACTGTAGGCCTCTGATTCTCATCCACCTAACAATCTCTCTCTCTTTCTATCTCTCTCTTCCTCTCTCTCTCTTATTCTAACCCACACACACATACACACACACACACACACACACACCGATCCCACCCTCACACACAGCAACACACACATAGTAATTAATCAAGGCACGCGCCACAGGCTGGAAGGATCGCCGCTATTTTTAAAAGCCCAGTCATTGTGTGGGCACCAGAGAGCGAGGGAGTGAAAGGGAGGGGAAAGGATGAGATTATGAGATTTGAAGTGTCATAGAATATCGATAGTTATCATAATTATGCAGTAAAGATATATGAGTGTATTTAAACTGATGAGAAGGGAGAGAGAGAGATAGAGTGAGGCGATTCATCATGGCACCATCGCTGTGCTCTTGAAGAGAAACCAGGAAAATGAGTTGACTGAGCTGACTGAGGGTGTTGCTTGTTGTATTGAGTCAACATTCATTCTGTTAGATAGCCTGCAATTACTCAAAATCTTAGCCTCCCTCACTGTGTTAGAAGGCTTTACGTTCAGGGAAAGAGCCCCTGTATCGCCAGTCCTCTGAAGGCTGTGTGGGTGCTTTGGAAGTAGGCACACTCACTCTAACTTTCTGTGAAATGCACAACCATGCCAAGATTTCTTTATTTAGTTATGGAGAATTTGTAAACTCCACTTTTTTTTAAACTTTTATTCTTATACGGCATCTCTCCTTTGCGCTCTTTATCTAAAGCAAAATTGACACATATTTCATCCATCCATCTTCAGTAACCACTTTATCCTGGTCAGGGTAGCGGTGGATCATGCACACAAACACTGAGTCATTTTTTTGGAGGTGGAAAGAAACTGGGAAGCTCAGAGGAAACCCAATGAAACTTTGTAGAGGCAGTCATTCGAGTTCAAGAATGAACTGGGGACCCCAAAGCCCTGATGAGGAATGGCTACCTGCTGTGCCACTGTGCCACCCACCCACATTTCACTACTGCATAATTAAGATTATCATAGATATTTTATGACACTTAAAATCTCATCTCTCACACGCCTCTTAGTGGAGACTTAATGTGCCTCCATTCACTGAGAGTAAGTAGCACGTTAATATGATATTAATGCTTTAGTTATTTAGAACCTATTCATTATTCATTACAGCAAAGACATCATCAGAGGGGGGATCAGACAGTCAGAGTGTCCTATGTGCCTGTGTTACTGGACTAGTACGACATTGTATATACATCCAAACCTAAGTTAAACCTAAGTTAAAAATGTCAAAATAAAAAAGCACTCCATCCTTCCATCCGTCCATCTAGGAATCTCTGTAGTCCAACTAAGGACTGTGGCGGCCAATAGTGACCATTGTATTTATTCCCATTTGTACAACATTCATATGCACATTCATACACTACGGGCAATTTAGAAACGCCAATTAGTCTAATCTGCATGCTTTTGGACAGTGGAAGGAAACCGGAGAACCTGGAGGAAACCCAGCATGCACAGGAGAACATGCAAACTCTATGCACACAGACCCAACATGGGGATCAAACACAGGCCCTGGAGGTGCTAACCACTAAGCCACCGTGCCGCCAAAAAAACAAAAACATTCAACAAAGCATTTTAAATTTAAATAGGCTTTTGAAAGCTGTAATTTCGCCTTTGAGTCTGTCATATTGTATAGAATACTGCAACAAAAAAACTTGGTTTTATTAATGTAGCAAAGAAAATGACTGTTGTTTGCAACATCTGACTAACACCTGCTTTAGCACATGTTGTGCTCTTTTTTTCTGTATATATTTCTATTATTCTGTTTTTCACTCACTTCCACCGTTTTCTGTAGCCAAGACAATTCTGATGTAAAAAGTGTGATTTTGACATGAATTTGACAATTTGAAGTGTTATTGCAAATCTAGTCTTTTATATGAATATAGCAAGACTCTAATGTGGTTAAGAGGGAGAGAGAGAACACAAACATGAAAAAAAAAATAGTAACATGATACAAACTAAAATCATGTTGCAGTGTTTACAGCAGGTTTCTTGTCAGGATGCCCTCTACAGTATGTCATGGAATGGAAAGCATGCATTCTTATCAACTGTGAAATGAGGCCCAATTTAAGTACACTTGTGCACAGACTGGCAATAATGATACATTTTAACACAATATTGTGATATTTAATGATAACCATAGGCTCAGAATTTAATTATGCTTAAAAAAAATGTGCTTATTTTTCACTACTCAATAAACCAATAAGGCCAATAACTGTCTGATGATTTGCTTCAAATTATACACGGACTGTTTTTTATTTGGGATCTTGTCTGTAATGAGGGTAAAAAAGTATCTGGCCTGGCAACAGTAAATATACCTGAAAAAAAAAAGATGCTTTGTCGAATAAGTAATATTTATTCTTGCATATATTTCAGATTATGTTCTTTTTGTTTTTTTTGTTTTTTTGGAGTTTTTCACTGAAATTAAGGCATTTCTCAACAAGTCATTTTATGATGCATGCATGGTCCTGTATAAATACTATGCAGCTTCATGGAACATAATTGGCAGTAATTATAAATGGAGTTGTCATTATAACTGTCATATCCCATGAGTTAAGAAATGGCATGTTATTGTGCTTTCACAGGTGCAGCACTGGTTGTCTCCATTTTGCCGCGTTAACAAAGCTGTAAGAGAGTAAGGCCTCTGTTTTTCTACAGTCACAATTCTAACTTTGAGCATGAGATCATTTTCCCTGGTCATTCCTAATTGTTATTTTTTGGCAGAAATGAGCAGGGACCACTTTGTTATTTTTTATATTTTTCAAAAGTAAACAAAACTGTATATACTATATACACATTCTGTAAACATAAGTATTTATCCAAACCTGTTAATTATTAAATTCGGGTATTTCAATCAGGCCCGTTATCCACAGTGAAGGACAATTTTATTGCTTCAGCATACCAAGATATCTTGGACAAAATTATGCTTCTAACTTTGTGGCAACAGTTTGGAGAAGATTCTTTTTTTTATTCCAACATGACTTTGTCCCAGTGTAAAAAGCGAGGACTATAAAGACTTGGTTTGATTAGTTTGGTGTGGCCCTCACAGAGCCCTGACCTCAACCCCATCTACAGTACACCTTTGGGATGACCTGGAACGGAGATTGCAAGCCAGGCCGTCTTGTCCAACATCTGCGCCTGGCCTCATAAACGCTCTACAGGATGAATGGGCCCGGATTCCCACAGAAACACTCCAAAATCTTCTGCACAGCCTTTCAAGAATAGTAAAAGCTGTTATAGCTGCAAAAAGGAGACCAACTCAATATTGAAGTACTGTATATGAATTTGGATACAATGTTATTTTAATGCAGGTT
>JAAGKR010006479.1:5000-42653 GCA_011419295.1 Clarias macrocephalus
CCGAGCCCATGTTACAGACGTCTCATCTGGGTTAATGAGGAGAAAAAAACTGGACCGTTGCTCAGGGGTCCAAAGGTCGAGTGTAAAGTCTGCACAGTCAGTGGTGGTTCGGGGAGCCATGTCATCTCCTGGTGTTGATGCTGGTTTTATCAGCTCCAAG
Organism: Clarias macrocephalus; assembly: GCA_011419295.1. Classification (NCBI taxonomy): domain Eukaryota; kingdom Metazoa; phylum Chordata; class Actinopteri; order Siluriformes; family Clariidae; genus Clarias; species Clarias macrocephalus. The sequence goes on from JAAGKR010006479.1 coordinate 5,161, forward strand.
CTCAGCACAGACGTCTACCAGGAGATTTTAGAGCACTTCATGCTTCTGTCTGCTGACAAGCTCAATAGAGATGCTGATTTTATTTTATTTTCCAGCAGGACTCGGCACCTGCACACACTCACAAAACTACTTTAACTGGTTTACTGACCCTGATGTTACTCTGCATGATGAGCAACTCACCTGACCTGAACCCTACAGAGAATCTATGAGCTACTGTGAAGAGGAAGATGAGGATCAACCGAACCATCAATACAGACGAGCTGAAGGCTGCTATCAAAGCGACCTGGTCTTCAGTAACGCCACAGCAGTGACACAGACTGATCGGCTCCACGCCGCGCAGTAACTCATGCTACTAAAAACTGAGTCCATAAATTAACATTATTTTCAGCATTTCTGTATCATAAATGTTTTTGCGATTGATCTTAAGAAATATAACTTTCTCTTCTGAGAAATGTACTGAATAGGGCCATGTGATTTCAGTAACACTCGAGTAAAAGTATAAACTCGTCAAAATAATACGTAACCAGAGAAAAAGGACAAACAGTCGCTGAAGTATTTCCACCCCTGGCAGCGGGGATGAAGAAAAACATCATCAGGGGTGCCAATACTTTTGAAACCAGCGTTTTGCAATTAGTGCAGCTTTTTGGGTCTTAGTGCAGCTGTAGGATCTTAATGAAAAACAACACACACACACATATCCATGCACTGTGACAACAAAGGGGGTCCATGTTTATGTGTGTGAGTGTGTGTGTGTGTGTGTGTGTGTGTGTGTGGGGAGAGAGAGATTTGAGATCAAACATTTCTGCTGTGAAACAAACAGCCGTACCCTGGGGCTGCACTGTGTGTGTGTGTGTGTGTGTGTGTGTGTGTGTGTGTGTGTGTGTGTGTGTATACTCCGCTCCCTCCCTGCTGACTGATTGTTTTCTCAGTGTTCGCTCCACTCTACCAGCTCTCTCCGAGTCTCTCACACCGCTGTGTATAAATCACTCTAATTTACACTTACATTAGGATCTTAAAGACTTTAAAGTTTCTGAAGAGGCTAAAAATCTGCTGACGGCTGAAAACACTTTTCAAACACTTTTTATGTCACTCGCTGTATGAAATATCAGATTTCTTATCAGTTTTCAGAAATACAGCGGCTGTACGGAGGGCCCTGATTGGCTGAGAGCAGGAAGGATGATAACACACCACACACACCAGGTCGGGGCAAACAGGAGGGGTCTGGGAAGTAGGGGAAACAAAAAGCACAAGGGGAAACAGGAATAACATGCAGAGGAAACTAAACCATAAACAGCAACAAGGAAGGATAAAGATATTAGGGTGAAACGGGGAAAGAGAAATGAGGATAAACAGGAGAACATCAGGAAGTTGGGGGGGGGGGGACAAGAGAAGAAGAGAAAGAAGGACAGGAAATAGAGGTAGGGGCGAACAGGAAGGGTACAGGAAGTAGGGAACAGGAATAGGAGAAAATATGAAGAATATGCAGAGGAAACAGCAAGCGAAGGAAATGAGTGTAAAAACAGGGGAAGAAGAGGAAGTAAGAGAAAACAGAAGAACAGGAGGAAATCAGGAAATAAGAGAAACATAAGAAGAAGAGGAAGTAGAGTAATGCGAAAGAAGAAATGAAACAGGAAAAGTTCAAGTTCAAGTAGGCTTTAATGTCACTTCAACCATATACAGTTAGTACACAGTGAAACGAAACAACGTTCCTCCAGGACCCAGGTGCTACAAACAACATTAATTTACAACATAACTTAACAGAAAAACTAAACTAGCTAACTTACAGACATAGTTTGCTGGCTAACTAGAAAAGAACAGGAAGAGGAGATCAGGAAGTAGGTGAAGAACATGGGAAGAACTGAAGGAATGAAAAACATAAAAAACTGAAAGTAGGATAAAAGAAGAAGGAAAAACAGGAAGTAGAAAAAAGCAGGAGAAGAAGAGGAGAACAACAGGAAATAGGGGGAAAAGAGAAAGAACAGGAAGTGTGGAAACAGGAAAACAGGAAGCGAGACAAAACAGGAGATGAACACAATATATGGAAAAACAGGAATAAACAGAAAGTAGCTAAAAAAAAGAACATGAGAAAACAGGAAGTGAAAGAATGAGAGAAGGAAAGGAAGTGGAGTTAAACATGATAAGGATGTTGGGGAGACCAGAACTCAAGACAAAACAGGAAATACAGAACAACAGGAAGCCACTGGGACATTGTGTAGGGAAATGAGTGAAAACATCAAACCTGCACACATCTGTATTAAACACAGAAATAAATAGAAGTTTGTTTTATGTAGAAGCATATTTTCCGATGGTAAAGCTTATGTTTGCACGTTCCTGAGACGTTTGCACAGAACAGCTGGGAGGTTTTACTGAGTGTGCTGGAGAATACGAGCTCTTCTGGGAACGTCCTCACACTCGGAGGCTACGTTAGGGGATTTTTTGTTTAACAACTGGTCTGTCATGTGATCTGCTGCTTTCTATGCAAATATTCTTCTGAAATGTTTTTTTTTTTTTACTAATTTAGAAATATTGAACAGTTTTGTAAATAATAATAATAATATAATAATAATCTTGCTGTGTCTAATAAAATGTGCTAATGATTTAATGAATTTCATTATTTTAAGTTATTTAAAAATGATTCTTTAAAAAGTTATTTTGTTATTTAAAAGTCTACGACCATGAACACTGTGTTAGGAGTGTGTGTGTGTGTGTGTGTGTGTCACACGGAAGAGTGTCTACATGATAAAAGGTGAATAACTGCGAGATCTCTGACATCAATCACGTGAAGTTCACACACACACACACACACACACACACACACACACACACACACACACACACACACACAGTTCAGCTCTGGGAAAAATCTGTCGAGGTCTTTAATCTTCTCTCATCTCACAACTTTCTACACAAACACCTTTAACCTAAATACCAGAGCCGCGGATACAGTAACCCCGGGCCGTGTGATCACCTCGGCTAACACCGCTACAGGTTACTGCACCGCGGCACCATCAACAGGACCGCCGGCGTGGAGGGAGGGGAGGACACGAGCGTGTCCCCAAAACGACATGTCCATTAGAGCTGGGGTAATGAACTGATGAGTCGGGACACGAAATAACGTTTATTTATCATTTATTCCTATATTTACTCACTGTTACTTTTTTTTTTAGGACTTTTTAAAAAAAATACACAGTTTGTGTAATTTATTTGTTTTCTGTTTTGTACTCTTTACTATTTCTGCCATTCGTTCATTCAATTACTTTTTACCCTTGAAACATACTTTAATACATACTTATTAATACTAATAAATTAGTATTAATACATAATATTAAAAAATAACGATTTGCTTTGATATTGTTACTCTGTATGGTTTCTCTAGTTTATGACTTTATTGGTCCTTTTTTTGTTTGGTTATCTTTTTTATTGTTGTATTTTATTGTTGTATTTTATTGTGTTGTATTGTTTGTCTTTTTTAACACATGCAAATATTGTGAATGTGGTGGCTGTCAACTACTGTATGACTATATTTGTATGGGTAGTTGTTAAATTTCAAGCAATAATAAATAATAATAATAAAAAAAAAATAAAAATAATAAACCACACAAAATAGGAAGTGTAAAGTAAGAAGAAATTGTAAAGTACAAATACACAAGGAACAGGAAATAGAAAAAAAAAGGGAAACCTTTGGGAGCGCATGATGCAGGAAGCCACAACAAGAAGTAGAAAACAGAAAGAAAAAAAAATTAAAATGGGAAATAGGCGCGAGAGATGAAAGTATGTCGAGGAACAGGAAGTAGGGAAAAGCAGGAAACTCCAAGAAACAGGAAGAGGAAACAGAGGAAACAGGAACAAGACTTAAAGTGGAATAATAAGCAACAGGATATAGAGCAAAATAGAGATCATGGGAACCAGGAAGAAGAAAACAGGAAGTGTACAGAATTCAGGAAGTATATAATATATAAACATATAAAACGATGACCTCAGTGATAACGGCCTTGTTTACACGTGTGTGTAGAGTTTCATGAAGATAGACCTGTATAATTCCTGTAAGAAATCAAATGTAGAATTAGAATTTTCCCTGATACCGTAAAGCACACACACACACACACACACACACACACACACACTCACGCTGAGCTCACTGAGTCAGAGTTGATTTGGCAAACTGCACACACTGATTATACAGTAAGTCCATGTCCTGAATACGTGACTGACACGCGGCAGCCGGAACAGTGTGAGTAGAAGATTAAACAGAACAGAACAGAACAGAACAGAACACGGTTTATATTCACACAGAAATGTTTATCCTGTGAAACAGTCACAAAGTCACGTTACATCACGTACAATAATACAACGCCGTGTTTAAAGTCGCGCAGTGAACGATGAAGCTCCCACTGAGAGCGAGAAGCAAATTAATTACACTCTGATATCCAACGAGGACCGAAGAGCGTACACCTGAACTAACACCGGAACTACCGCTGTCTCACTGCTCTCTCACTGCTGTCTCACCTCTGTCTCGCTGCTGTCTCACTGCTGTCTCACCTCTGTCTCGCTGCTGTCTCACTGCAGTCTCACCTCTGTCTCGCCACTGTCTCACTGCAGTCTCACCTCTGTCTCACTGCAGTCTCACCTCTGTCTCACTGCTGTCTCACCTCTGTCTTACCTCTGTCTCGCCACTGTCTCACTGCAGTCTCACTGCAGTCTCACCTCTGTCTCACTGCTGTCTCACCTCTGTCTCACTGCACTACCGCCCGCATGTTCCTGCTGTTATATTACAACAGTTTACACTCTGATGACTGCAATGCTTTTTCTTGATTTTTTCTTGAACAGTGAAACACACATTGATATCTCAGAGCTGTGAGACCAAGAACGCTAATGCAACATCGAACAAGCTAGTGTGCAGGCGTGTTCAGAAAGACAGTGGACTTGTTGCAAACTTTTATTAGTAGAAGTTCTACACACACTACTGCTCAAAAGTTTCTTGCAAGTTTCTTTGTTTTTATTAGATAATTATGTAACAACAACAGTAATTACATTAAGACATGAAGGTCAGCTGTTCCTACGAGAACAGTATTGTGTCGAGTGTGTGTGTAAACCCCATCAAGCTCCAGGATGAAACTGTCTCTCATGAAGACCTTCCCAGGAAAGCGAGACCAAAACTTACTGCTGCAGAGGAGAAGCTCATTTAGAGTCACCAGCCTCAGAAATCACCAATTAACAACCAGCACCTCAGATTAGAGCCGTTATGAAGCTTTACAGAGCAGAAGTAGCAGATAAACATCTCAATATCAACTGTTCAGAGGAGATGATTGTGTGTTTTTGTATAAACACCTTCAGTATTGTTTTACACTGTAGAAAAGAATAAACATCAGGAACCACCATGGAGTTAGAAGGGGCGTGCAAATCTTATTTATGACACGTCAATGCACTGAATGAAAAAACATCACAAGAGTCAACTTTTTAATTCTGTGTCTTTAAGGACTTGTGTTTTACTGGAGGTTTAGCAGTTAGCAGTTAGCGCTGCCGCCACACACCTCCAGGGTCCGGGTTCGATTCTCGCCTCGGGGTCTCGGGGTGTGTATATTTGCATGTTCCCCTTGTGCTTGGTAGGTTTCCTCCCCACAGTGAGTGTGTATCCTGTACATATGAGAGAGACAGAGAGTCTCAGTGTGATATTAACTGTTATAGTGCCGAGTCTCAGCTGCTCATTTCTCTCCCACTGGACGTCCTGAAATATAATTAAACGTGGAACAGGTTACAAGCAAAAGACAAAAAGATTAGATATGCAGGTATGCACCAGGTCAGTGTGTGTGTGTGTGTGTGTGTGTGTGTGAGAGAGAGAGAGAGAGAGAGAGAGAGAAAGCCCCCTCAAATCCTCTTAGGTCTACTTAAACTGTTTAAAGTCCAGTGTCTCACCACCCACCACACACGCACACACACGCACCACACACACACACACACACACACACACACACACACACACACACATTATGTAGAAAGATAATTAGATACAGAATAGTACATTTTTCTGTTCTTTTTTAGTTACCAACATAACAAACTTGGTTTTAAAAGTATTGGCACCCTGACATTTGAACCCTGTGCTATTTTCTCCAGACGAGGCGAGACTGAGGCACCGAGTCGGCCTGAGAGGAGCGTGATCTCCAGTACACACTCAGGTTTGTGCAGGGGGCAGATTTTGGCAAAGTGTCACTGCTCCTGCTCCAGGTTTTGCTCTGGGCTTTCCCTGCATTCCTCTTTGTACTCTGTGCGTCGTTAAGTGAGATAATGAGAGCAATTAGAAAAATCAGTGAAATTATCAGTGAAAACAAAAGCACACAGACTTTTCTTCCACGGAGAACTGAAACATCTGTCTGTTACATACAGTATATTAATTACTGAAACTTCTACAACATTTTTCTGTATTATATTAAGAGAGAGAAAATAAACTGCATTGGGGATGATGGTCAGGTTGTAGTGGTACAAGGCAAAGTCTGTCTTCTCTTACCGAGAGTTTATAGCTGCTATAGCATGACTTAACCTCAAGGAAGTAGAGGGAGATGAGAAAGCACAAGAATCAGTAAACAGGAAATGAGGAGGAAAAGGAACATGCATATGAGATTAGATGTGAGATGTGAGATTGTGAATATCAGGTTAAGGACATTAGATTATGGGTTTGAGATTAGATTAGATGTATTCAATTGAGGATATTGATTTAAGGACACGAGCTTAGAGGTACCAGATTAAAGATATTAGATCATGCATATCAGATTATACAGTAGATATGAGATTTGATGTATCAGATTAGGGAGATTAGTTTATGGACAGTAGATTAGAAGTACCCTATTGAAGATATCAGATTATGCATATCAGATTAGGGGCAGCATATTGGTGATATCAGATTATGGATATGAGATTAGAGGTGCCAGATTGGGGACATTAGATTATGCATATGAGATTATAGATATGGTATTAGAGGTATTAGTACTCTATTGAAGATATCAGATTGAGGATATTAGTTTATGGATATGATATTAAAGGCATCAGATTAGACATATCAGATAATGGATATGAGATTAGAGGTACCAGATTGGGAATATTAGATTATGAAGCTAGAGATTATAAATTGGGGATTCCAGATTACAGGGTATGAGATTAGAGGTATGAGATTATTGATATGAGGTTATGGGTATGAGATTAGAGGTGTGAGATTTAGAATATCAGATCGTGTCAGCTTTAGAGTGAAGAGGCCTGTGTTGCTCCGAGGTTGCTGATGCCCCAGCTGAGGCGTAGATGAGCTTCTCGTCTTTTCTTTTCATCTTCACTTCTCATCACACAGGATCAGAACCCTCGTTCCGTGAGCAGGGGGACGTGCAGCTCTCAGACCGCAGAACCAAACAGGACTTGCGATTCTTGATAAAGTGAGCTTTAGAACGCAGACGGTTATGAAACACTCCGGAAATGTTTACAAATCCTGAAACTCCTATGAGGAGGAAATCTCTTTACTCCAGACATTCCTATGTATATTACTGAAATGGTTTCACTTGACTGCACGCTGTGGAGATAAAAATAATCAGATGAATCTGGTTTATAAACTAAACTGCTGACGGTTCAGAATTAGAGCCGGTTTTATCAGTATGTTGCTTTGCAGGCGGATACGCATGATGAAAGTGTGACGACGATGAGACGTTACGGAGAGCTTGAAGAGACGGCTTTCGATTATAATAACGATTTGAAATGAAATGTTCTGGTGGAACATCAAAGATCTTCTCAAATCACTTCCTAAACCGCCGAGCTCCTGCTGCAATCCCCAGGAACATTCTGTTCCTCACTCCTTCACTTCCCCGAGTCTTCCCCATCCTCTCTGTCTGCAGTGTGGTTATGTAAGTGTGTAAGTGTGTAAGTGTGTGTGTGTGTGTGTGTGTGTGTGTGTGTCGCAGCCTGGGAGACCCTGACTCAAGCAGAAGTGAAAGACTGCAGTACTTCATCATCCCTCCTCCCTCCTTCTTCATCGCTTCTTTTGTCGTTCATCCGCTGTTCCCCCCTACACACACACACACACACACACACACACACACACACACACACTTCCTCCTCTTTGGAGTCAATTAGCTACTGTATGATGTCGACTTCTTGACATTTTATAGCTCTAAAATAAAGCAGCGAGGCTGATGTAGCTTCAGGTAAATGGAAAAAAATAACCTTATAAATTTCTGCCTCAAACTCCACCCACTTTAATCTGTCATGTGGTTTAGGAGACAGACTTCCTGTCATTTATACAACACGAGCACTTCAGTGTGGAGCTGAACGGCCCTGAGGGTCTTTTCAAGTGAAACTGATGTGTGTGTGTGTGTGTGTGAATGATGTGATATATATAAATGTATTTACATGTTAAAATGTGCTGATTGAAGAAGAGAGATTTTTATGGACAAACTGGAAATAGAATGAAATAGAATAATGGTGATGAATGACTGGCAGGTGGGAATAATGGTTATCATGATCTAATGGTGATAATTGGAAATAATGGGGATTGGTAATTGGGAAAACTGGTAATGAGAGATTGGGAATGGATAATAATGGTGATCAGATCAGCTATTGATAATTGAGAATAAAGGCGATCAGTGATTGTTAATTGGGAATAATAGTAATAATGGTGACCACTGATTGGTAAATGGAAAATAATGGTGATTACTGAGTGGCAATTGGGAATAATGGTGGTTAGTGGTTGGCAATTGTGAGTAATGATGACTGATGGTGATTAATAATAATGACCAATACAACGATTGGTAATGGGGAATAATGGTGATCAGTAATTGTTAATTGGGAACAATGGTAATAGCAGATTGGTAACTGGGAATAATGATGGCAAGTGTTTGGTAACAATGGCGATCAATGATTAGTAAATGGGAATAATGGTGATTGGGTGTTAATAAGGGTGATTAGTGACTGGTCATCATTAATCCAGATTGTCAGTCATTGATAATTGGGACCAATCGGGATTAATAGTGACCATTGATTGTGAATTGGGAATAATGGTGGAGTGTTTGCTGGGACCAGTGTGATTAGTGACTGGTCACTGGCTTTACACACGTGTGGTGAGTCGAGTGATCGGCTCTGCAAGCGTATATAACGAGCGCTTATCTGTAACGTCGTATCAAGTGAAGGAGGGTCGCGAGCATCTACACGAGTTCAGTCTCCAATCAGCACAGATACAAAGTTGTTGAATTGTGATATGAGAACAATATGGACAGCCACACTGGGCACGTGGAATACCCGTTATCAGTCTTATCTTACACACTTATACAGTCAGGTAACTCCGCCTCCCAGCTCCAAACACAAGAAAGGGTGGAGTCACACGGAGAAAAGGCAGAGAGATTATAAAGTTATTACTGTGAACAAAACATCAATATTTTAGAAAGTTGCTCAATTACAATAGAGACTTCACAGAGAATGTCGATGATGATGTAATTTTTTGGACAAAGTGAGACACTTCCAGCATTAGCTTCCTCTGAGCTGAAGCACTTTCCTGAATCGATTGTGGTTTAACATCAAAGCCCGGGACACTCGTCTCAGTGCTCTGCTCATACGGCCTCCTCCTCCAAAGGTCACGGAGAAACCACGAGTGTTGCACTGAAATAGCGCGGCTCATGTGCGTCACCGCGGGCCAATAAACCCGCGGCTCTCATAATACACCCGGGCCGCGTCCCAGACGACCAGCTAGCCAAGAGAACGCTGGATGAGCTAACGGTGTATTAATAGCACGCTATGTGGTTTAGAATGTAAAGAATCCCAGCATGGACACAGGAAGAAGGTTAAAGCTCTGACACTGGAGACTCCTTACAGGACTGCACACACACCGTACACCGACGTGTGACCGAGCCGTCGCTAGGGAAACCATAACACATCAGAACGAGCGAATTAACGTGAACCTGCACGAATGTTACGGTGTGCGGAGGAAGGTGTGTGTGTGTGTGTGTGTGTGTATAAAACAAACACACAGCTCAGTGTCACAGGGTCAACAGTTTCTTTATTTCCCACTGAAGCAGCTCTATAAAACACACCGGCCCCCCTACACACGCACACACACACACACACTAGAAAAGAATAGAAGTGAAGACATGAGCAGAGAGTGAACACGGCGCTAGTCTTCCTCCTCTTCATCACTGATGACGTATTTCTTGGCTTTCTTGGTGGACGCGTCGTCCTCGTCTTCGGCCTTCCTCTTGCCCGAGTTCTCTCCCTCCTGAGACACACACACACACACACCAGGAAATTATTATTGCACACAGTGTGTGTGTGTGTGTGTGTGTGTGTGTGTGTGTGTGTGTGTGAGAGATTATGTTGCACATAGAAACTAAAACTGTCCAACAGCACCACCTGCTGTTAATTATATACACATCTGTGTGTGTGTCCTGCGCGTGGACACAGTCTGGGAGGCGTGTTCTCTCCCTCCTTACACACACACATTTGAAAACAGACACAAACTCAACAGGACACACACTCGGGGATTCTCTCTCTCTCTCTCTCTCACACACGCGCACACGCGCGCACACACGCGCACACACGCGCGCACACACGCGCGCACACACGCGCGCACACACGCGCGCACACACACACTCTCTCCTCACCTCCTCACTGTCGAGTTTCTTGGCCTTCATGAGACGCTGTGCTTTATCCTCATCAGAGCCCTCATCACTGTCAGACGAGTAGATCCTCGCTCTCTCCTCTGCACACACACACAGCATATAAAACCACACTAATAAACGCACATCATGCTAACACTTTTACTGTCTGATGCTATAAGCTGTGTGTGTGTGTGTGTGTGTGTGTGTGTGTGTGTGTGTGTGTGTGTGTGTTTGTCACCTCTCAGTCCTCCTCCTTTGTATTTGCTCTTGATGGCGGCGAGACTGATGGCCTCCTCCCCCTCTTCCTCGTCGTCATAGCGATCAGGCTCCAGGTATCCGGCGCTCAGGCCGCGCTGGTGTTGCTTCTCCCTCATCCTCCTCTGCTGAGACTCGCGCCGGATAGACGCCCGCAGACGCTCCTCCTCTTTCTACACACACACACAAAACATCAACAACCACTGAGTTGAACAGAAACACACCACGCTCAGATATCACGTATCGAGAAACCAACCAATCACAGACGAGTCTGAATTCTTCCAACCAATCAGGAGGGGCGTGTTTACATCTCTGTATCACCCGAACCTCTGTTACGTTACGTTTATTCTTTTAAACTTTCTTTTATTTCACGTCATGATTTCATTTTAAATAACCGCACCGCACAGTGCTGCAACTGACGACTATCAATGGATTAATTTAACGATTATTGTAACGATTAATTAGATAAAAAAACGGCACGTTTACTCTTATTTAATGATCAGCTTTTAACTTCAGCTTGATGTTTTGTGCATGTGGTGACAAACGATCAAGAAAATAAAGATGAAAACCTCATTAAAAATGTCTTTTAATGGACTAAAAAAAAACCTAACAAAATCTAAAACAAAATAGCACCACTAAAATAATCTAACTATTAAAGCTTAAAGATGGCAGAGGAGAGTTATGAAAGTTAAGTTTTCTTAAAACTGACTGAGATTGAGTCTGTGGTTAAGGGGGCGTGGCCAAGAGGCAGGGGCGGGGTCAAGTGAAGTGAAGCGTGAAAGACCTGAGAGTGAGGTAAGTGAGGAAAAAGACACACCTGAGGAGAATATTACTGATTACATCACTGCAACTGTGTGTGTGTGTGTGTGTGTGTGTGTGTGTGTAAAACTTAAGACTCACAGAAACACACAGTCACTAAAGTTTCACAGGTTTTGCTCTTCAGGTGTGAGCGAATTCTTTCCCGCTATCCCGACTCTCGCGTCCTTCACACAACTGCGCTTGGCCACGCCCCCTCCAGCACTACGACTCTAGCTCGAGTGAACTGTTCACACGCTGAGGAAAGTTTTGCTCGTGAAGACGCTATTACTTACTCCCCTCAGTAAACCTCACACACCTACACATCAGAGCGCGCAGACGACTCGAGCAACATCACGACGACAACTAACAATTTAATTAGTTTCTGACTGAATTGATTATCGATTTTAATTGATTTATCGTTGCATCCCTACTACAGCACTTCATCTGCCTCACGTAAGAAGCAGATATTTATATAATTATTGATCAGATGACTCTCACATACGACACGCCCCCACCCCCACTTTCTGGGACATCTGTCCATCAGCGACGTCTCAAACCAGCTTTAATGTTCTTTAACAAACCATAATGAGTCTCTGTTGGCGCCACACATTTTTTTCTAATAACAATAAACAGTGCAGTACACGTTACTGAACCTCATACAGTGTGTGTGTGTGTGTGTGTGTGTGTGTGTGTGTGTGTGTGTGAGAGACCTTTATCATCTCGTTCCTCTGGGACTCTGGGTCTCGGCCGGCCATCGGCAAAATCCTGATCTTCTGTGTCTTGGAGCATCGATCGGCCAGAGAGAGAGTCATCTTCCTGTGGGTGGCGCTGTCTGTAGAGTGGGGTCTACACACAAACACACACACACACACACACTCAGTAATATTAATAATAATATTAATAATGTTAACACCATCATCATCTGTATTAATTAGGTTAAACACACGCAAGTTTCTGTTTAACGGAATCCTGCACTCTGATTGGTCAGGTTCTGTAGTAAATTCAGCGTTACTATGGTTACCTAAACAGATATTGATGTGAGACTGAAGGAAGGAGTCTCCAGTACAAGGGAGGGGGGGGGGGGTGCGGGGGGTGGGTTGGGGTGTCTGTAGTGCCCTACCTGAAGGTGAGTTTGGTTTTGAACACCGCCTGGCCCTGCAGTCCTGTGCCCTGTCTGATGAACAGGTGGTTGTGGTCTCCCTGTAGAGGAGCTTTATACACGTCAAACACCTCGTTACCCAGGTGCAGGGACATGCTGCACACACACACACACACACACACACACACACACACACACACACACACACACACACACACACAAACTCAGTGCGATAATACACAGTAACTCATCATAAAGAAATAAAATTTCTCAAAGCTCACTCCATCACTCAGTACAGGAAGTACAACTCTGACATCACAGGAAGTCCTCCTGTCAGTGGTGGTGATGACGTGATAAAGGTTACAGTGATGACATAACCTGTTACTCGGGGTGTGTGTGTGGTGTTAGACGGAGCCGCGAGCTCGTACCTGCCGTCGGACCACTTCACGATACGTGCGTTGCTCTCGCGGATCTCGTTCCCCTCGTCGTCACGGCGACTGCGCCACCTTATAGTGTTCTCTACCTTCAGCTTCAGCCTGGTCCGGCCTTCTTCATCCAACATCTCCTCATCCTCAAACTCGTCCTCGTAGTACTGAGGGTCAAACGGCCTAGAGGAGAGGGGGGAATGTAAATCAAGGTAAATTTAATGTACTGATTCATTTTAACGCTTAAGGTCAAAACACACACACACACACACACACACACACACACACACACACACACACACACACACCCCCCAATACACACCCATAAACCCTCTCACACACTCACAGACACCCATGTCCAGACACACACACACCTGGGCTCCACACTGAGGAAGTTGGGCAGTTTGACGAAGTAAAGGTCACTTCCCAGATCAGTGCTGACTTTGGGGATCTCCACCTCGATGCGGGTCTCAGGCAGCGGCTCCTCCTCCTGCTGCTCGCCCTCCATCCCCTCCTCATTATCCTGTAACATCACCATCATCATCATCATCACTATCATCATCATCATCATCATCATCACGATCAGGTGTGTGTGTGTGTGTGCGCGCGCAGGTGCGTCTCACCAGCGGTTGTCCAGGTGTGGGCGGTTTCTCATTATCGCTGTCTGACGAGATGTCGTCTGCTTCTCCGAACAGATCGTCCGCCGCGCTCTTCTTACCTGAACACACGAATGTCAATATGTTTTGGCACCCGAACCCCATGTAGACCAGCGCAGCTCTCCTCCCTCTAATCCCCCTCAGCAGGGTACAGAGGGACACCTGGAGCGACCACGCGACCCACTGACTGAATGCATGGGGGCGGGGTCAGGATCGACAAATCTAATCTAATCTAGATTTGCTCTGAGGGTGGTACAGAGCAAACCAGTTACCATGACAACACAGAGAATGATGAACAGGAGTAATGACGGTGCGTCTCCTCACCCCTCTGTCCTCCGTCACTGTCCGAGTCCGAATCAGACGCCACTTTCTTCTTCTTCCTTCCTATAAAGTCGTCCTCGCTGTCACTGCCTTTAGCCGAACCTGAACAAAGGAGAGGGAGAGAATAAAAAAATAACATCAGATATTAGACCACATTTAACATTTTATTTCCTCCCTTTGATGTTTTGGCTCCACCCACCAGACTTGTGTTCCCTCCCTTCGTCATCTGAATGATCTCGCTCTTCGTCTGAGTGGTGCCGCTTCTCCTCGTCCTCTGATTGGTCGGAGCGTGGGCTCCCGCTCTTCCTCTCGCCCCCCCACTTCTCGTCCCCGGACTGCACGTCTCTCACCGAGCCCTCGCCGTCTGAGTGATCCGACATCGGCGTGACGCTCCCTCTCCCCGAACGGTGACTTCCTGCTCCAGACACAGGACTTCCTGCCCCGGAGGCGGGACTTCCTGCCCCGGAGGCAGGACTCCCTCCTCCGGAGGCGGGGCTTCCTGCGCCAGAAGCGGGGCTTCCTGCGCCCGAGACAGGACTTCCTGGTCCGGAGGCAGGGCTCCCTGCATCTGACCTGTGACTGGACGCGAGCGCAGACGTTAACATACGCAGTCGTGATGAAGCCGTGACGTGTGTGCGTGCGTGTGTGTGTGTGTGTGAGAGACGTGTGGCAGTTCCCCACCTGTGAGCGTCATCGTCGTCTTCCTCCTCGTGATGTCCCTCGGAGCCGCTGTGCTGCTCCGCGTCTGAGTGCTCGCTGCCGTCTGATTGGTTGTCGTTCCCGGAATGTTCAGATTGGTTGTCGCTGCCGCGCTCGTCCTCGCTGTCGTCCCCGAACAGCTCTTTGTTGCTCGGTTTTCCCCCGTCGTGTCCGTCGTCGTCGTCTTCGTGATCCCTGTCGCTCCCGCTGCCCGAGGCGTTACTGGCCGAGCGCGGCCGCTCCTGCTCCGAGTCGGAACCGGAACCAGAGCCGGAACTGGAGTCTGACGTAAAGAGAGAGAGAGAGACAAAGCAGAGTTACTGTTACAGGTCACTGATTATTTAACCATTACATCACAAACTGTACGTCATGAAAAAGTATTTACCCCCTTCATTTATTTTTTTTTGGAATATCTGTCACATTTAAATAATTCAGATCATCAAACTAATTTTAATATTATACAAAGATAACCTGAGTAAATACAAAATGCAGGTTTTAAATGATGTCATTTATTGAGGGAAACAAAGCTTCCTAAACCTACCTTTGTTAAAAAGTAATTGCCTCCCATAAACCTAATAACTGGTCGTGTCATTCTTGACGGCCGCAACTGCAATCAAGTTCCACACTGTGGATAAATTGTGGCCCACTCACTCTTCTTTGCAAAATTCTTTAATTTCAGCCACATTAGAGGGTTTTAAAGCAGGAACGGCTTGTTGAAGGTGATGTGCCACAGAAACTCAATCGGATTTGAGTCTAGACTTTGACTAGGCCGCTGCAAAACTTTAATTAGTTTATTTTTGAGCCATTCAGAGTTGGACGTGCTGGTGTGTTTCAGATCGTTGTCCTGCTGCAGAACCCAAGCGCCCCTGAGCCGAACGTTCTCCTTCAGAAAATCATCCAGGTCCTGAAGCTACAAATGGTTTTGTGGAACGCCGTGTTAGTTTTACACCAGATGTAACGGGACACACACATCGTCCAAAAGGTTAAACTTTTTTTTTCTCATCAGTCCACAGAATATTTTCCCTGCAGCTCTGTAGATGATGTTCTTAATGAGCTCCTGGACGAGGTGCGTTTGTGCTCATGGAGTAATTCTGGTGGACCAGCCACTCCTGGAAAGGTTCACTATTTATAAGGATTTGCTGCATTTGTGGATAACCGCTCTCACCGTGAATTGCTGGAGTATCAACGCCTTAGAAATGGATTTGAACCCTTTTCCAGACTGGTACATTACTGTTAATTACTGTGTTTACTGTGCTCTTGAACTTCGTTAGACCTTTCTGCTTGCTCCACAGGTTCTGTTTAAGTGATTTCATGATTCAACAGGTCTGGCAGTCATCCGGTCTGGGTGTGACAAGTGAAATTTACCTCAGCTTTATCAAAAACACACAGAAGAATCACAATACGCAACAATGTATTTTTTCTTCACCAACCTCTAGCATTTAGCGTTAAGCGAGTTTGTTCCTGTTGTTCCGGTGACCTACACAGCAATAAACAGGCGTTACTGGTTTTTACCTCTGACTTTAACAAAGCACTGACACGATTTTGTGGAGCTCCTTCCACATGTGTTACATACACCCCTCCTTACACAAAACCTCACAGCGGACAATCATATCTCATCCGCTATAAACTAATCAACAGGTTCTGACCCATCAGAATGGGACCCAAGCGCGATGAGCGGGCCCAGGCACCAGTACCAGTTTGAGATATCCTCCACAATTTTGCATTGGTTTGTTGGAGATCATAAAAGTCCCCTCGGAGGAGAACATTAAAAACCAGTGGGTGCGTTTTACAACCGACTCCAAAAGAAATTTGACTCTCTAACATTTTGTTGCTCCACAAACATCATGATCTACACACTGCAGTCCAAAACTCTTAGATACCGTATTATCTGTAGTATAAATAATAATATATTTGTTTATCATATCCGCCTCGTTATCCACAAAATATTAAAATTTTTCCGAAGCTAAAAACTCATTAAATCAATAACATTACAGGAGAATATTTCTAGCTTGTGAAGAAAACATAATTTGTGTTGTATTACAGATAATACGGTACCTGAGACTTTAACACAGTACCGTAGATCACATAAGAAAAAAAATGTAAGAAATATATGTTTGACTTTATTATTTTAATGTGGTAGGATCTTGTAAAAGAAGAATCTTACAGAATGTATTTTTATTTGATGAATAAATAACGCCGCTCGTTAATCTCAGCTCAGTGCGGATAAACACTAAAGCCGGAAACTACCACGAACCCGATAAAACACACAAAAAAACCACACCGCGGGAAACTAGAGTTTATTAACCAGAGTAAATAAAAGATAAATGTATAAACACTACCGCGCTGCTCGTTGTCGCTGTCTCCATCACTACCGAACAGCTCGTCCATGTCCGCCATGATCCGCTACCGTAAATACTGAGATCACTTCCGGGTGAACTCCGCGCGCCTCTCATGTAAAAGTCCTGTACAACTTCCGGGTCAAAATACCACCAGCTACAAGAAAGGATAAAATTATCACAGATTACATTTAATCTCACTGATAAAGAGCTCCAAATGATGATGATTATGATTATTATTATTATTATTAATAATAATGATAATAATAATACATTGTCGATTATTATATAATTAATATTATTTTTATATAAATTATTGGGTCAGTTCTAGATTAATAATGATAAATACACTAATAAAGCAAACTCAGTGAAAGCTGTTACTCAGTGCCACACACACACACACACACACACGCACACACACACACACACACACACACACACACAAAGCTCAGTAAAGAGTAATATTTGTCTGTGTGTCTGTGTGTTTAAAGTCATTACATAATTAAACACCACTCAGTGTCCTCAGTTTGACCTGGACTTGAGGAGTGTGAGAGTGTAAACACTGTACAGTAATGAGATGAGAGTGATGTCACACACACGCGTATACAGGATCTGAGAGGACATAAACAGCCAAAACATGGTATCTGTGTTAAAATCTTTTAATGAACTTAACTGTCACTCAGATGAAACCTGTCCTGTTTAGATTTCAGATGAAAAGACATAAACCTGAAAAAAGTGTTTTATTCTAATATGCAAAATTGTTAAGATATCGCAACATGAACTTGACATGGTTACAGACACTAAAGATTTTTGCTTTTTGAGCTTTTTTTTAAAAACCTTTTTATTTTTATTATTATTATTTTTTTTTTTACAATTTTTACACGTCATATGTTTCTAGAAGCTTACACCAATTTTAATATCAATACAAAAAGAACTAAATAAAATACATAAAGAAATACAAATAATTCGCATTTTAAATTGTTATTGTTTGAAGCAAGACAGTATAACATTGAAAAATATAAAATATAAAATCATCTCTCCAAAAAGGCTAAATTTTTTTTTAGAGAAGCAAGTTTTGTCACTTCCATTTTGCATAAACTTGAGAAGTAGCTTCTTTGGCCAGTAACATTTTCTGTACTATAGGTATAAGATACATAATAAATATGAAATAAGCATCAATACTGTGTTTTGTCCGTAAGAAAGGACAGACTGACTGCCAATGAATCGGACAGAATGAAAAAAAAAATAGCAGATAGAAATAAAATAAAAGAAGCAAACCATAAAGGACAGACTGACAAAAGGAAAGACAGAACAAAGTGAGAGTTATTCATTAGTGGCAGCTGAGAGAAATAAAAGGCAGAAAGAAAGAACGAAAGAGAGAAAGAAAGAAAGAAAGAAAGAAAGAGAGAGAGAAAGAAAGAAAGAAAGAAAGAAAGAAAGAAAGAAAGAAAGAAAGCCAAACATGAGGAGGAGAGAATCTAAATCACTGTGTTGATGAGACAGAGCGGAGGCGAGCGATCACACTGCTGTGAGCTGACAGGACACCTCATGCCTAATGCTCTGATCAATGAGAATAATTCATATACAGTAATTAATAGTTGAATGTCTATAGACCGAGTGAGAGAAGAAACAGTGAGAAAAGCGTGACACAGCACGGCTCACTCCAAGAAAAGGAAAGTCCAGCATGAAAACTGAACCGTTAGAGATGAAAGGAGATTAATGTACAGTGTGTTTACTCTTCCTGCAGGAAGTTTAAAACCAGTTTGTCTGTTTGTTCTGAATAACAAGCAGTAATGAGAAGCGCCACTGTGAGATAAAACAGGCAAACATACAGTACCTGGTCACATGTCCGAGGTGAGGGCGAGTTAAACACCTGAACTGAGAGCGCAGGATGACGGAGTCCTTTCGCATTCATTCACATCCCAGCAGCCATTCACTAACAACTGATTAAAGATTGTCCATCTAATACAAGGAAATATACACAACAATCACAGATCAAACTGTACACATGTTTACTGTAGTTACTGAAAACTTACAATAAATATTATTGAAGCGCTATAGACATTTTAAACTGCTTTTTTTATATAGATTTGAAAAAAAAAGCATTTCTAATATGAAATTCAGACGTCGCTGCAAAGAAAACTTTATTGACCGGATCTTCTGACATTTTAATTCAGTACCCCTGCAGTACAGTCAGGCAAATAGTCACACAAAGTTACACCTCAGAGCACAACATACTGTAGAGCATTTAGCAGTGACTGAGCCCGGAAAACTGCGTCTCTTTATTCTGTACTGAAATGTTTTATAAACGCAACAGGATGAACATTTAGACGCTGCATAATCATTATTTATAGTTTGATAGGTTTTTTTTTAAACCTGCAGTTTCACACTGATGAGTGAGTGTATGTGTGTGTGTCTGTGCCCTGCGATGGATTGGCACCCTGTCCAGGATGTACCCTGCCATGTGCCCGAAGTCTCCTGGGATAGGCTCCAGGCCCCCCGTGACCCTGAATACAGGATTAAGCGCTATAGATGATGAGTGAGTGAGTGAGTTTCACACTGGTGTGTATAATCCCAGTCATCATGCAGTTCACCATTTCACCACAGAGCGGCGCCAAACTCCTGCTGTTCCAGTCCAACAGGCCTAATGTGCAGCACAGAGCAAAGTCTGGTGAATCTTCTGCTCACACACAGCTGATTTTGTTGTTTAATGCCCAGGTGCAGTGTGTGTGTGTGTGTGTGTGTGTGTGGGTGTTGAATTACATACAGTGCCGGCCCTGCAGGACTGGAGCTGAGGAACACTGCACTAAAAGCACTCCCTTCAAGACGATTAAATCAACTCTGCTGTGTGTGTGTGTGTGTGTGTGCTGGAGTAAAGATCAGTGTGTTCAAGGCTCATGCTGTGTTCAACTGAAGCGCAGAGAGAGAGAAAGAGAGAGCGATAACGAATAAATGAATGAAGGAATAAAGACTCTGTACAGTATGTAATGAGGCGACGCCCCTTCATGACATGTTTATTTTGATTCTCATTATTAGAAACACAGACTAATCAGGTTGCCAGTTATTCCCGTTTCCTCCCTTGTGGCTGAGTTGTTTTGCGGCCTTTGTCTTTTGAATTTTGCATGAGAGTTTGCATGACAAATATACTGTATTTCCTTCCCTGGATGGATACACAGAGAGAACAGAGCCGAGTCGTCTCACGTCCCCAGGCCATGTGTAAGCTCGCAGCATCAGAGATTAAACTAAATAAACCTCTTTATTTAACACCACAGTGGTGTTGACTCTTTGGACTTGTTGTGTACTTTATTCTCAGCTGCTATATGTATGTAGTCGACTGATGAAGGTGCTGGACCTGGATGAGGAACCCTTAAACACATTGCCAACACCTCGAGGGACGGAGCTGAAGTGTCTCTGTCTCTGCAGTGTGGTTATAAAACAGACATCATGCATAGTGTCCACTGTACAAGCCTCTGGAGACAGTGTTATAATCTGGGGTTGCTTCAGTCGCTCAGGTCGAGACTCAGCAACGTTATGTGGAAATAAAATGAAGTCACATGACCACCTGAATGTACTGAACATCACATCTATGGAGGGTTTCTTCTTCCCTGATGGAACTGGGCGAATACCAGGACTCAGAGTGTGAAAGAGGGGCTCTGGGACACGAGGAGTCATTTTCACACATGAACTGGACACCACAGTGTGTAATTAAAGTTTTGTGTGTGTGTGTGTGTGTAATTAAAGCTAAAGGTGACTGGTTGAAATCTTAGATTATGGAGCTTCATTTTTTTTTTTACCCAGGCAGTTTGTATTTCAATAAATGATCTGTTACACATCATCATTATTACATGTTTAAATTAACAGCCTGATTTCAAATAAAAATACAATGTTAAACATTCTGCATTTTAAAGCTGTTTTTCAAAGCTGTTTTAAAGCTTTTAACATCTAAACACCACATGAGAAAGGAACAACTTAGGAATTTCCTTCAGGATCAGTTAAGTGTCCGTCTGTCTGTCTGTCTTGCTAATGAAACAGTCTTTACTTTGTGCTTTACTTCTTCTGTTCTTCATACAAAAAAGGAGATTGTAGAAATCTTATCACTTCCTATAACAAAGCATTTTTACCAGTTTATTTTAGAAAATAGAAATGTTTACAAAAGTATGTGCACCCCTGATCATCACTGCCATATGTTTTTACTGACCATTTCATTACTGTAATATAACTCCTCCCCTTCTCCTGTATTAATCAGCATCTCAACTGTAAAACCTTTATACTAGATGTTGGTGTGTGTGTGTGTGTGTGTGTGTGTGTGTGTGTGTGTGTACTTGTGTTCATTCACACACTCTGTGTTGATAGGTCATCCAGTTCATCCTGGCTCATGGGTCTCACAGGAGCGCCGTCATGCTGGGTAAGGGTTCGGGCCTTGATCTCGAAACTGTAATGCTACAGCACACACACAGAGAGAGAGAGAGAGAGAGAGAGAGAGAGAGACATTCTGTACAACTGTGTGTTTCTGAATTTGAGCTAAGTTTGTGGAAGAAGTAGGTGTAAGTGTGATGGTCAGGGGTGCACATCAGATTGGTTGTGGTCATTTAGTCCTTACTATACAGGGTGTTTCAAAAAAGGAAAACCGGGAGTGAGGCAGAGAGAGTGAGAGAGTTAAAAAAAAAGGATAATACTTTCGATTATTATTATTATTATTACAATTATTATTATTAACAACAATAAAATAGTTAATAATAATAATAATAATATGGATTATATGAAATAGGTGGCTGATTGGTGGAGTGTCCTTTAACGCGCCTTCATATTGGTTATTCGATCTGTCAATCAATATGTATTCCGTGGTTTCCCCGCCTCTTTGCGAGCGCAGAGAGCCAGACTCGTCACCAGTGCGCCTGCGTGGCCGTGTCGCGCATGCGCGGTGCGGTTCGGGCAGGGGGGACGCTGATCGGGTTAGTTGGAGTTCTCGGTAACAGGAAGAAAAAAAGGGCAGGACGGGCGCAGTGCTGAGGAACACGAGCTCCAAATTGAAGGTGGGAGAGAACACTTTAAAATGGATTTAAGTTCAGTTTAGTGACCGGAGACTGGATAAAAATGTTATAAATGTCCCGTGCGTGTGTGTTATTACAGATTAGCAGGTTAGCATGGGGCGGGAGTGAGTGTGTGTATCAGTCAGTCATAACGTTCTCACTGATTTCTTCTTTCTTATAAAGTTTATTAAAGTGTGAACGGCTAGGTAGCAGCGTGTAGAATGTCCATACAGAAACTGCTATTAAGAATCCTGTTAAAGCAGTACAGTAATTTTGCTTAAACCTCCCGCTTTGACACAACTTCATTGAAGACGGGCGGCTCGATCCCGAATCGCATCCTCACTCCCTAGCTAGGTGCCCTAGTTAGCGCGTGCAGCTGCGGCTGGGTCAGCGCAGTGTAGTGCGCAGCGTCAGGACATCGGCGAGCGGTTTATGATGCGACCGTTATTTTCAGTTTAAAGTTGCTTCCTCGCGCTCGCAGTCAAGTATACACCGTGTAAGTATCTCCAGTCTCGCGCCGGATTGACGCTTCTACAGCGGACACGCGCACACCTGCACGAGTGCGCGCGCGAGAGGAGAGCGAGTGGGGATATCCGAGCGCTCGTGCGTGGGACGGTTTAGGAGGGAGGTGGGGGTCTCTCTGCATAACACCAACACACACATAATAATACTAGCGATAATCTGTGTGTGTGAGAGACACGCATACACCGCGTCTGAGTCAAACAAAGATTGTGTGTGCGCGCGCGCGTGCATGCACGCTTTTTAAAAGGGTGTGGTCTCACTCCTTGTGTTATACTCAGTTTACTCTTGTTTGAAGGAGCTGCTGATTTCTGAGATTTGTGAGAGAGAGAGAGTGAGTGCAAGAGAGAGAGAGATAAGAGCTTTTAAGGGTGTGTCCTGTGTGTGCGCGCGCGTTTGTGTTTTCCTGCAGCTGGAGGATTTTGGTGTGTGTGTGTGTGAGATAGAGAGTTAAGGGGATATCTGTCATTCTGTCTGTGTGTCTGATGATCATCAGGTTTAAATGGGAATTGCATGGGTACAGGATAACACACACACACAGATAAGTGATCTTCTCAGTGTAAATACATTTAATGATAAAAATCACAATGTGACCAAACACCTCCTGCGCCTCCTCTTTTTGTATTTTTTCCATGTGCTCAAGTTTTCCAGTCAGGACTGAGTCATGAATACGACACCATTGATTATATTATATTACCTGTGTGTGTGCATGTTGGAAAGAGAGTGTGTAGGGTGTACAATCCACACACCATGTAGTCTGCACTACACTCGGGAGTTTAGAGAGGGGTTTGGGATTCAGCCTTGAGTTAGAAGCGAGTCGAAATGTAACTCGAACAACACTGACACTTCAGATTCGTTTCGTTAAGACGGAGTGGTGTTTAAGATGACATAACATTATCAGTTGTATTTCCTTGCTGAAAGTGTTGTATTTGGTGCAGATGTCTGGTACGTGACGTTCAGGAAGCAGACACACGTCAAGATAGATTCAGACGTATCATAAATGTTAAAATAAGTTGATCCTGTAAAGCAATATTAAGTTGTAACTGTAACATGTCCATTGTCTCTACCCTTTTTCCACAAGGGTGGTTCCAGGGCTAGTTTCTAGCTAGTTTGGACTGGCCGTTTAATTTCCAACCAGTTTAGACGGGCAACGCACCAGCTCTCAGGAAAGGGAAAAAAACGGTTTCATGGCGGCACCGATACTTGCTGGGCTGGAACAAAGAACCGCTTACGTGGGGGCGGGTTTGTGACCGCCATCTTTAAAAATTGATTCAATATGCAATGGGCGTCTCCTGATAAGTCCAGGAGAACTGCTCGCAAAGCCATATTGAAGTTCATTGTGCTTTCATTTTTTTTTTGCGTACTGTTAGCATTGCCAGTTCTCGCTATTGAGTCTGATCTGGACCGACACCAGACATGACATGTCAGCATCAGACATGAACACGCACCTGGTTCACTTTGGTGTTAAAGGAGGTACTCGTATCTGTTAAAAAGATCCAGAGCTTGGAGTTTTATATACCCATCATTAGGGAGGAGGATCAGCCGGGGTCTCCCAATACGATATCACCTATACATAGGTACGGTATTGGGCGATAAAACGATAACGATATGTATCACGACAGGCGCGTGATCGATATCAATAAAAAATGTGTTCAATAAAACGTTCGATATGTTTTATTCTTTATGGGAAGAAAACAGGTTGTGAAGCTAGTTTGGTTGCATTAACAAAGGCACTCGCTCTCTGGTAACCTAGCAACGTAGGGAGTGATACGCTAACAGCCAATCATGTAACAGTGTGACGTTTGGCTGCACCATATCGTTGTCTCGTGCTGGTCTGCTGGATTCCTCATCATAAGTGGAAAGTGAGTGCGGCAGCGAGCGAGGAAATTGTAAATAAAAGAGGAAAAGTCAGCTCGCCAGTATGGCAGTTTTTTTTATATAATAAGTCTGACCGTAGTCAGACCAATGTTGTCTGCAAATTATGCAAGACCGTCGTCCCCACCAAGACTGATAATACAACGAACTTTATGTACCACCTTATACCTCTATCTCACATACGCGGTTTCACGCGGTGGCCGTAAGTACGGTTCATCATGATTCACCGCGAGTTTTGGCGCTGTGATTACGTTTCCATCTTTCCACGCGAAAAATTAAACAGGTTTATTTTTTTGGTCGGTCCTTGCGGATGCTTGCGGACCTTGCAGAACTTCGCGGCACGTCTGTGGGCAATCGCGGCGGCTCACGGTGCCCAACACCGCATCTCACCGCGAGTCAAACCACATAGGTGAGATAGAGGTAATAGCCGCGTTCACCCTTTGGAGCACAGCCGTATTCAACCAACAACATCTGTAGCTGCAACACCGCACAAGCAGCAGACCACCATGGAGAGGTTCTCTGAATCAGTGCCTTATGACAAAGAATCTAAACGGTACAAAAATATAACGGAGGCAGTGGCATATCATATAGCCAAAGACATGCTTCCGTTTAGCACTGTCGAGAAGACAGGTTATGAAAAGCTTATACTAAACTTCCACTAAATTCTCAGGTTTCTCTGTTTATATTTAACACTTTGCACTTAAATGTGCAATCTTAAATGTTAAGATATAATTGTATTGTGATTTTAGTCTTGTGTTTACATTTTAATTATTTGAGTTTTCCATGGTTGTTGACATTTCTGCTTTAATAACTGAGGGGATTATGATCAGAGGAAGGTTAAGTTTAAAATAAAAATGTTTAAATATAATATATTTTTCTCCTGGATCTAATTTTAAATGGGTCATTAAAAATATCAATACTAATCGATATCGACCGATATGAAACACTGATATCTTGATACAGTTTTCACTCATATCGCCCAGCCCTATATGGTATTACAATTCTGTAACTATTGCGAGTTTATTATTGTACAGATTCAATATTAAATTATTACACTGGATCATGTGCTGCCTGGTAATGTGTGAAAAGTTTAAAGACCTGTAGGATTATAGAGGAACTGCAACATTTTACAACCTCAAATACAAGCGTTTATAAATTAAGAATTTATTTTAAAAAGTGAATTTTGGAGTCAGTGTGTTGATACAGAAATTGCCATGTACAAAAAAAATGTGATAAACCTAATTGTTTTTTCCCCATCAATGTATACAGTGTGACATCTACAGTAGCATTTCTTAGTAAATAATTCAGTGTAATTTTTGAGCAATTTCTTTAAAATGTATGTTTGAATAAACTCAGCGTTAGAAAGAAAGAACGGAGCGAGAGTTTACTTTGTTGTTGGCGAGAAACAAACAAAACGGCGTCTGTGTGCTCAACGCCTCGGAGAGCTGCGATCTTATCAGCAAGTCACGCGTATAAGGCCACGTTCACAACTTCATGCGAATGAGGTGTAACTGTTTAAACAAGGGGCCAAAACACACTGATCTGCTTCCAGACTAACATTTTCTCATTCCCTATATTCAGCTCACCGTTTTTTCCCCCTTTTTCAGATGTGAAACAGTATCTGTAGATAAAAGTAGGCCAGGTCCCAAATGACTTCCTGTAGTGCGCTCATCTAGTGCACTACATTGGATATACAGCTGCAGGATCAAGGACTCGTCTCAACACTCGCCTTGACTATCTTGTATTTATAAAGTGTGTAATGTGATGGTACTGTTTGGACCATGATGAGATATGATATACCTTTATTTAGATGATGACGTGTAATATGTATGTGTGTGTGAGGGACAGAGAGAGAGAGACTTGGTGTGTGTTGTTTAGAAAACAAAAAACGCTACGTCATTCTATGACCTGATTATCATCAGTCTCAGGCTCCACACTGGACTTTTCGTCTTAACAGCAGGAAGTCATGAACCTCATCTTAAATAATAAATGGTGTGTGTGTCTTATAGATCCAGTCTGTGCAAGCATTAAGGAGTTTATGATGCAAGCGAATTTGAAAATGTGTGCTTGATGCTCGGCTGCGTGTGTGTATTTAACCTTCACTTTTCGATTGTGTGGGTTATAATCTGAAAGAACAACACGCCAGTTTCCACGCAGTAAAAACCCTGTGTGGTACGAGGTACCAACAAACATCCTGCACGTTTTGCTCGAACACAGTACAGTGTTAGAATAATCTAAACTGGAAGTGATAAAAACATGACACAGTTTCTATGCATCTTGTACAGACATGATATTCCTTATCTTGGCGATATTTCTGAGATAAAACATGAGCTACATGAGCTTCTGGAACCTACCATCAGGTCTTTTCCTGCTGCTGCTGTGTGATCAGAAAACGTACGCCATGTGGTCCTAGTACCAGTACTTCTCTTACTGAAGGAAGTTAATAAGCCTCCAGTGTTTAACGTTCTTCACACGTTCCTTCCTTAACTTTATTAAGCTCTCTCATCTGTCTTTGCCGTACCATATATATAACAGCGGAGCTATAGAGAGAAAACTGAAATTATAAGTGGACCTAGAACTGAGCCCTGTGGAACAACTAGCTCTACTTTGGTGCACATAGAGACGTCAGGTTTTACATACGCAAATGGGAAGCAATTAGTCAAATTGTACCTTGGGCAGGACAGGGGTGTTCCCTTAACTGCAGCAGTTTTAGCAGAACAGTTTGATCACCGCGGCTACGCCACGCAACCTTTTATCTCTCGCTCTCTCTCTAGATTCTGGCTCATCATTCCTGCGATGGTTCTGATCACTGGTTTAACCTTTACTCAGGATTTACAGCTAGCAGCGTTAGCCTCGTAGCTCCACTACCTCGCAGTTTCTGCCTTAAGATCATTCCAGTCCTGTGTGTATGAAGAGATTTGTTACGTGTGTATTAAAACGCAGCAGGGTTTTATAGTGCCGCCGGCCGCTGCTTTATTTACAGGTTGGCGCGAGGGACCGAAGCGAAGACGTATAAACCGAGTCCCGCTCGAGGAGACACTAAATCCTCCTTCTGAGCGTTTTTCCCATTAAGTTTTTTCCTCTTGCTGCTTCCTGTTCTGTCAGACTCATGGGCCAGCCAGATTTGTGAGAACTTTCCTCTGCTTATGGTGTGTGTGTGTGTGTGTGTGTGTGTGTGTGTGTGTGTGTGTGTGTGTGTGTGTGTGTGTGTGTGTGCTGCAAAGTCCTCTTAGCTTTATGACTGTTTAAGAGCCATCTCAAGTTCGTCTCATTCTTAATCCTGATTTAGTTTCGCTCTTCAGTGTTTCGTTTTTTTTTCCCAGCTCAGTGTGAGCTTTTCCTTTTATATAGTTTTGTGGGCGTGGCTAAATCTAAGCAGCTGATTCAGATTTGTGTTCTTTAAATCACAGCTCTAATATGTGATCAGTCCTGTTTTTTGTATTTTTCTAAGACCTGATCAGGAAGCGCCGCTTGCCTCAGCCCAGGAGTCGTGTGTCTGTAGCTGCTGTTAATCCTGTCGGACCTGTGTGATGATCTCACACTCCCAGGAGTCACATGCAGGAGTCACACTCGACAAACACAGACAGCTACAATAATAAGCTTTTACACATGGGATCTATTATGAGCGCTAAAATTAACTCCTGACCTCACGCTGCGGTTTGGCCTCGTCCTCTCGTACCTAACGACGTCTCACAGGAGTGAATCGTTAATCGTACAGGAGGAGTCATATAGAGGGAGTCGCCTAGAGTGAATCATAGAGGAATCAAAGGGAGGGAGCTATGAGGAGAGGATCATAAGAAGGGTGTCGCAGGGAGGGACCCGTTTAGAGGGTCATAATTAGGGAATTGTTCTAGAGCAGGGGTGTCCAAATCCAGTCCTGGAGGGCCAGTGACCAGCACAGTTTGTAATTCACCAACACCTAAACACACCCACTGAACCTAGTAATTAACAGATTAGTTAAATCAGCTGTGTTTGAGAAGAAGAAGCACCAAACTATGTTGGACACTGGCCCTTCAGGACTGGATGTGGACACCCCTGATCTAGAGGGAGTCAGGATGAGGAGATCATTTAGAACGAGTCTTTGAGGGAGTCATATAGAGGATGTCATGATTAGGGAGTCGTTTGGAGGGAGTCACACGGTGAGGGAGTCATGATTAGAGAATCGTTTAGAGCGAATCGTGAAAAGAGTCACACAGGAATTGTATTTGCAGAATTGGTTTAGGGAATCATATGGAAAAGGTGTGTGTGTGTGTGTGTGTGTGTGTGTGTGAGGCAGAGCTCTCAATGGGTAGAAGTGAAGCGTGTTTACAGTCTGAGGTTATCCCTGTGACTCTCTCTCTCAGGACATTGTGAGTTCGGGCCATTTAGAGATGGAAATGTTTCCAGTCTGATTTCCTGCATGGGGTCAAAGGTCACATGAGGGAACATGAAGATTCGTCCAATGTTTGAGATAAAAATAAAAAAAGCTGGAAATGATGATCTCATACTTCACTCTGACTGTGTGTGTGAGAGACATTGACGCTACACATTAAACACAGTTGAGTCATGAATGAAGCTGAGAGCGTCTCAGAGCAGCTGAACAAAACCTCAGGATCTCGCTCACTGCATGAACAGGTTTTTCCAGCGATCACCGAAGCCGAAAAATCACGTCGTGCTGCATTGTGTTTATACACACACACACACACACACACACGCTCAAATATCTGTTTTTACCCTAGACAAGTCAAAGAAGGAAGAATACCGGGCTGGACTTCATTCCATGCATTCGTTACACCTTCATTACTCTCAAACACACACACACACGCACACACACACACACACACACACACACACTCCTACACGCGCACCACCCTGCTCAGCCATTATTGACATTATTGTGTGTGTTTCCACAGATCCTGACCTGCACTGGACCTGAAGGTGCTCCATCATGGCTCTGTCCTTCAAGAAAGATCTGGAGAAGTACAAGGAGATCGATGAGGATGAGATCCTCGACAAGCTCTCCGAGGAGGAGCTGAAGCAGCTGGAGAGCGCTCTGGAGGAGATGGACCCCGAGGTGATGAGCCTGAGAGCATCACACGCACACTCACACACATGGTAGAGGTGAAGTCGGGAACGCCGGGATCAGGGGTGTGTGTAGTGATATGTAAGGTTATATCTCAGTGATAGAGAGAGGAAGAGGAGGAGGAAGAAACAGGAAGTGGTGGGGTGGTGGTAGAGTGAAATGAAAAAAAAAAATCTACATGTTGACGATGAACGTAGATGAGATTAGTGATGTATCGCGGTCGTGTTCACAGGGATTTGTTCTGTTGTTTTTCTCTTATTCACAACTCTTTCTATTTCTCACTCCCACACACACACACACACACACACACACACACACACACACACACACACACACACATTACCGTGATTACGATAAAGACTGGATCTGATCTGATGTCGTTCTGCCGGTTTTCTGAGATAACACACCACAGGAAGATCATCATAAATAAAAATTTAACAGATGATGATGGCTGAGACGTGTGTGTGTGTGTGTGTGTGAGACCAGACGGTACATCACACTCACACTCAGACATCCCTACTGTAAATATACAGCCTGCATACTGTATGTGATTTTCTTTTCAATTAATAGTTTGTATAAAACACACACAGATTATTATTAGTATTATATCTGAGATTTCACTTTTCCTGCTTTTTCTTTTTTCTTCTCTCTTTTTTTCTTTCCCAGAATGCTTTGCTGCCGGCAGGGCTAAGGCAGAAGGACCAGACAGCGAAGGGGGCGACGGGGCCGTTCAACAGAGACAAGCTGCTGCAGTACCTGGAGAAACAGGCGATGGAGTACAAGGACCGGGACGACTACGTGCCCTTCACCGGAGAGAAGAAAGGTCAGAGGTCAACACCTGAACAGCCGTGTGTGTGTTGTGATGAAGGCTGATAACGCAATCAGGATAAAATGTTGTGTATAAATGATAATAAATAAAATATGATAAATGATGTAGTAAATAAACAAAAACAAAAGAAAAGTCAAGGACAAGAGGGAGGGGGGGCAGTGTGGGGGAAGTGGGTAGGTAGAAATGTTTTAGACTGAGGTGATGTGATTAGTGTGTGTGTGTGTGATTAGTGTGTGTGTGTGTGATTAGTGTGTGTGTGTGATTAGTGTGTTCCGTCTCACTGCTTAGCCTCTAGTTCCCCTGGATGTCGAACATTGTGAAGAACAAGTACTCACTTTATCACTTTCCTCCTTTCTCTCTCTCTCTCTCTCACACACACACACACACACACACACACACACACACACACACACACACACACACACAGGCTGAAGGTTTCTGCATTAACATTTCATGATGAAGAAAAGCCTCCTTCATTACTGAACCTCCTCTCCTGTTTCAACTCTGTGTGTGTGTGTGTATGTGTGTGTGAGAGAGAGAGAGAGACAGAAATAGTAGGTATAGAGTGTGTCGGTTTGAACCCCCGGCTTTCTGTCTTTGATGCGTTTTTCAAAGCGCTCTGGGAAAAATCTTGGAATTTTGTTATAAACTTGGATACCAGGAGCGTGAGATAATGCCTGCACTCTGTAAACCTAAACACACACACACACACACACACACACACACACACACAAGACAATACATTACTTTGATACAAGATTTGGACCTGAATGTTCGAATGACATCATTGCGGGGAAAGGCATTGTGTGTGTGTGTGTGTGTGTGTGTGTGAGTGAGTGAGATCCGTGCTGTTAATCATCTCATGAGCTGTGTACCATTTTAATCACAGTGTTGCTCTCAATGTCAGCGGTTAATCAGTAACGTGTGTGTGAGATGCTTGAACAGGGAACAGTTAGCCGTCTCCGCTCAGCTACTCAGCGATGCATCAAACTGCTTTTTGCTGGAAATCTGGGACTGTGTGTGTGTGTGTGTCCTGCTATAGTTATGATCTTGAGCTTCAAGGACAGATGAAGGTTAAGCAACACACACACTCTTGCGCACACTGCTGAATTGAAACTCGTTTTTTTCCCTCTTGGGTAATTTTTTTGGAATTCCAGCTTCATGGACTCGTCTCGGGTCATGTGACTCCGGGTCACATGTCGGACGTGTCTTTGTTGTCCGTCAGTAACTCGTAGTCCCGGATGCCGGCGGTGAGGATTTATCCCTCGGTCCAGGAGGGACAGGAAGCGGCAGAATTCCTCCGGGACTCTCAAGAAAGAGGGGAGGAGTTTTGTGAGCAAACCGTGCCAAGTCTGTTTTTTTCCCCCTTTTCTCTTTCTTTCTTTTTTGCTTTCCTGCTCCCTAAAGCGTCCTCCAGCGATGTTCGTTGCCATAGCGACGCTGGGGCTCTGAGGGATTGTGGAAGATCACAGCGCTGACACACGCTTGTGTTACGATGAAGCGAAAGTTCTCACAGGATGTTGATCTAAAGATCTGCACCAGAGAACCCAGAGAACAAACACTCACCCCGGATCACGCTCATCATGCACTCATGCGTCAGCTTAGTGGTTGGGCGGGGCTAATGTGTCCTAGTGGGCGTGTGATTGGATGTTATTGGATAAAATGAGTATAAACTGAACGAGACTTGTTTCAACATTGTCTCGATCTCTTCGTGTCTTGGCGTCTAGTTTTGCTTTCTGGATCATTTTAATAACAAAAGATATAAAAAAAATTTCGCCCAAAACCTGGAGTGGAGCCTGATACTGATTCTCATCTCGTACAGTGTTCTTTATAGTCTAACAACGCACCTTTACTAACGATGGTTGATTCCTGATAAACTTTTTGCAATTTAAAGATATGTGTTAGATACTGCATACTTAAACTCTTAAACTCTTTTAAATTCTGAGCAGGATTAAGCAAATCTAAAAAATTTACTGTTTGCGTGCTCTCACATTCCCAGAGCTGAAACACTTCCTGTAGCGCTCCCTCGGTTTCTACACTCTGGCGGACGCGTGCTAGCCCGGCTAATCATGACGCAGAGCTATCGTCTCGGTACACACGTGATTAGCCAGCTTACCCAGAATGCATTGCTGAGCGAAACGAAGTGGCGGACTGACACATTTTCTTCCTCCGTGTCTCCCATCTGGACTCGGCTGTGTTTTTCACGGTCTGAACAGAACCGCTCGTGTGTGTGTGTTTGTGTGTGTGTTTGTGTGTGCTGGGGTGAGATCAAGCGAGGTCACCTCAGAGTTGGCGGGTCGGGCCCCGGAGCGAGTCGGCCTGGCGCGGCGCCGAGCTCTAAAACAGCGCCACCATTGTGCCGTACTAACATTTGGACCTCGTGAGGACTCGCGCTTGAACGCCACGGAGACCGGAACGCAACGTCTTCACCCAGTATCCGTGGAAACCGGGGTCGCTAGGACACGGCTTTATTTCAGCGTGTGGGACTGAGGATCGTAATAAATCCAATCTTGAGCTCGGACTAGGCTAGGGACTAATCTGATGCTAGCTTGGACCGGGAAGGGCGTCGTCATGGTTACTGTAATGCTGACCTTCTGACATTGCTTGCGCATTAAATCCAGGCTATTATATTATATTGTGTGTGTGAGCGAGATAAAGAGAGAGATTTTCTATGACATGTTTCCACAAGTATAAAATGGCACAAAAGCCATTTTATTGCAGAGCAAGACACACACACACACACACACACACACACACACACATATATACACACACACACACACACACATATATACACACACACACACACACACACACACACACATATATACACACACACACGCACGCACGCACGGACGCACTTTGGCTCAGTGTGTTTCCTGTTTGCCGTTGCTGTGGCTAATGACCAGTGTGTTGTGCGAACTTGCATGACTTTGTTTAAGGGTGTGTGGGATTGTTCAAGCTGTGTGCGTGTGTGCGCGCGTGTGAGAGAGAGAGAGAGAGAGAGAGGGAGAGTAAACGATCCTCACAGTCCCATTAGATTAGGTTTAGCCGCTAGCATGACGAGTCTTATTTTGCTGCCATCTTTGTTGGTGTTATGAGTTTGTTCTGCACAGCTGGAACATCTGGAGTACACACACCCTGCAGCAGTTTTCCACACACATACACACAGTTTTTCTCTGAAAGCAAACCCCTCCTCTACACCCTGATGACGTCACCGAGCGTCTGATTTTCGACCTCGCTGTAGTGAGCAGATGATCAAAGCGTCTGAGCTCCAGACTAGTGTGAGGTCTAAACCACAGAGTAAATAATAAAGTGTGTAGGTCACAGTGCAGGTCTGAGGAGCGGGAGAGTGTGTGAGGGGTGAAGTGTCTCAGGTAGCGTAACGGGAACGATGCAGGTGGCTTTAACCAGACAGGAGCAGAAAGTGTGAAAGTGTGTGACTGTGACTCTCTTTCTCTCCTCTGATCCTCTAGGGAAGGTGTTCGTGCCTAAGCAGAAACCACTGGAGGCACACAAGGAGGATGTGACGACCCTTGACCCGGAACTGGAAGAGGCTTTATCTGCTGTTACTGACACCGAGCTATCCGACCTCGCAGGTGAGAGAGACACACCCCCACAGAGGCGGGCGGGCGGGGAGGGGGAGACACCCCCACAGAGGCGGGCGGGCGGGGAGGGGGAGACACCCCCACAGAGGCGGGCGGGCGGGGGGGGAGGGGGAGACACCCCCACAGAGGCGGGCGGAGACGCACCCCCCCTTTCTTGTTATTTTGTTGTTGTTGTTCAGTAGAACACACAGTAGATCCTCAGCTGATAGAGACATGTCCAGTTTAAAAAGTTGCCCAACATTTGCAAGTAACAGTGATGTAACTTCCTGTTTCCTGTTTCATCGCTCTCGGCTCGCGTGTGGTCTGTTAACACTGACGGTGTTACTTATTAATCACAGGTTATAATATTAAAGTGTTTATAGAGAACTGTGGTTAATGTTCAGTAGCCGTTAGCGGACCCGCGTCTTATTTTCAGTTGGTTAACGTTACAGATATTCTGTCTTTTGCAGCTATCCTGGGAGTCCACACCCTTGTGACGAGCACACAGAGCTACGACGGGACATCCAGCAAAGATGGACACAACAGTATGTATTAGCTTCGAGAGGAACATTTAATTAAGCAATATAATAATGATAATAATAATGGGCAGTTGTTATCATTATATATATTATTATTATTATTAAACACAACACATGAAGCTGAGAAAGTGAGAGTCCTCCAGTCCTGTGCTGCTCATTAGCAGGTTAGAGTGTGTTATTAGTAATCAGTGTGAGTGAACTGGGACCTACAGGTGACACGGGGAGCTGTAACATGTGATCTGATTCATAGCTCTGGAATTATCTGCATGTGTTCAGATGTGATTAAAGGAGAAAAAGTGAAGCCAGTTTTCGACGAGCCGCCAAACCCGACTAACGTTGAGGAAACCCTGCAGAGGATAAAGAGCAACGACCCCAAGCTCACCGAGGTCAACCTCAACAACATAAAGGTGACCACAGCCTCACAACCTCAATGACGACAAAAGTACTGACTCGACCTTGACGACGACAAAGTACTGACCCGACCCTCGACGACGACAAAGTACTGACTCGACCCTCGACGACGACAAAGTACTGACTCGACCCTCGACGACGACAAAGTACTGACTCGACCCTCGACGACGACAAAGTACTGACCCGACCCTCGACGACGACAAAGTACTGACCCGACCCTCGACGACGACAAAGTACTGACCCGACCCTCGACGACGACAAAGTACTGACCCGACCCTCGACGACGACAAAGTACTGACTCGTTCTCTGCCGTGTTTGTGTTGCTCTTCTAGAACGTTCCCATCCCCACACTGAGAGACTTCGCCAAAGCCATGGAGAAAAACACGCACGTCAAGAAGTTCAGTCTCGCAGCGACACGCAGTAACGACCCCATCGCTGTGGTGAGAAACACACGCACACACACAAAAGCTAAACACATGATAGTGTTTATTGTGTAGAGATCTCTAAAATGGTCTGCTGTTTTGTATTTTTTTTTTCAAAGGTTGATAAATAAACACCAGGCCTGTTCACATCTGCCGTGTGTGTGTGTGTTGTGAGGAAGAGCATGCGTGTTTTCACTCTGAGTGCTTGTTTAGATTGCTGATACTTACTTTTGTTTATTGTGTGTGTGTGTGTGTGTGTGTGTGTGTGTGTGTGTGTGTGTGTGTGTGTGTGTGTGTGTTAGGCGTTTGCAGACATGCTGAGGGAGAATAAGACTCTGATGAGTTTAAACCTGGAGTCAAATTTTATCACCGGCTCTGGAGTCCAGGCGCTCGTGGAGGCTCTGAGGGACAACGACACACTCTCTGAGATCAAGATCGATAATCAGGCACGCACGCACGCACGCACGCACGCACGCACGCACGCACGCACGCACGCACGCACGCACGCACGCACGCACGCACGCAGACTTTTACTCATCTTTGTGGTCTGTTTCTGTAATATTTCATTATTTCTTTAATTCTCTGACTCTTTGACACTTGACTTTTCACTCTGTAGTTTAAAGTGTTTCTTTTTCTTTCGTCTTCTGTTTGTTCTTTCACTCTTTTGAATCTCTCTCTCTTTTCCTTCCTTCCTTTCTGCAGGTTCTTTATTTCTTCTTGTGTTTGTGTTTTTTACAGTGACTATACAGAGAATATCACTGACTGTGTTAATATACTAACAGTGACTATGATATTTATTTATTTATTTATTTATTTATTTATTTATCAGGTTAACAGTTGGTGTTAACCTGTGTGTGTGTGTGTGTGTGTGTGTGTGTGTGTGTGTGTGTGCAGAGGCAGCAGCTGGGCACTACAGTGGAGATGGAGATCGCTAAAATGTTGGAGGCGAACACCAGCATAGTGAAATTCGGGTATCACTTCACCCAGCAGGGACCGCGAGCTCGAGCAGAGGCCGCCATCACCAAGAACAACGACCTGGGTAACACACACACACACACACACACACACACACACACACACACACACACACACACACTTTAGTCATTGTAGGGGTTGAACCTGAGACCTTCCGAACCGTAGTCCAGGGTCTTAACTACTTAACACACACAGACAGACACACACAGACAGACACACACAGACAGACACACACAGACAGACACACACAGACAGACACACACAGACAGACACACACAGACAGACACACACAGACAGACACACACAGACAGACACACACAGACAGACACACACAGACAGACACACACAGACAGACACACACAGACAGACACACACAGACAGACACACACAGACAGACACACACAGCCCAGAGGCACAAACGCACATTGACTCTCACACACTCGCACCCGCATACATGCTCATGGACATGCACATGTGCACACACACAGAGTAAATGAGGTGGTAATGGATAATTATAGTCTGAATATAACTCTGAGTTTAAAGAACCGTGTGTGTGTTCATGATAATGACCCGTTTCCTGCGCTGGGATTAACTCAGAAATCCACCCAGCCCAGAGCATATTTATAGAACATTATGACCACACGCACACACTCACACATGCGCGCACACTCACTCGCACACTCACCCCCACTCGCATGCACACACACACACACACACTCGCGCACACACACTCACTCACACTTGCGCTCACTCGCATGCGCACGCTCGCACACACTCATACTCGCACACACTCATACTCGCACACACTCATACTCGCACACACTCATACTCGCACACACTCATACTCGCACACACTCATACTCGCACACACTCATACTCGCACACACTCATACTCGCACACACTCATACTCGCACGCACTCATACTCGCACTCGCACGCACTCATACTCGCACACTCATACTCGCACACACTCATACACACACTCGCACACTCATACTCGCACACACTCATACACACACTCGCACACTCATACTCG
>JAAGKR010006480.1:0-37629 GCA_011419295.1 Clarias macrocephalus
GAGAGAGAGAGAGACCGAGAGAGAGCGAGAGAGAGAGAGAGAGAGCGAGCGAGAGAGAGAGAGCGAGAGAGAGCGAGAGAGCGAGCGAGAGAGCGAGCGAGAGAGAGAGAGACCGAGAGAGAGCGAGAGAGAGAGAGAGAGAGCGAGCGAGAGAGAGAGAGAGCGAGCGAGAGAGAGAGAGAGAGACCGAGAGAGCGAGAGAGAGCGAGAGAGAGAGAGCGAGAGAGAGAGAGAGAGCGAGTGAGAGAGAGAGAGACCGAGAGAGAGAGCGAGAGAGAGAGAGAGAGAGAGAGAGACCGAGAGAGAGAGCGAGAGAGAGAGAGGAATTTTAATTAAGATGAAGACAATGAAACACGAGGAAAGAAAAGCAGCAGAAGGGAGAAGAGCAGGTTATTAATGATGGCTGGAAGGCAACGACCACCTGCCAGCGTCACGCTCACGTGAACCGAGCGCACGATGCCTGTGTTTAACCTCCACTTCCTCTCTGTACAGGAAGTTCAGAAGCCATGCAACCTCACGGCTGCGAATTAATCAGCAGGGAGTCGGTGTGAAGCCCGAGCGTCAGTAAACCTCCTGATCTCGCCAGCGCTCACATGATCCGGGCGGAAGAACTCGAGACGCTCTGTGAGCTCTGACTCCGCCCCTTGGTATACCTTTAAGAGCGGCGTATTTATTCATCAGTTGACGTAGACCTGCCCATGTGCCCGTGTTTATGTCTTTTATACGCGAGCTCTGAGGATACAAGTAAAATATCATGCGTTTTTTTAAAATGAAGAAATTACAACGATAGGAGAGACAATCAAGAAGTGAATCTTTAATGATTGACAGTTAACCGAGCCTTTGGAAGCTCCGCCCCCTTTTCAAGATCTGACACTGGATGGCAGGAGAGAGAGAGAGAGAGAGAGAGAGAGACAGTGAGACAAAAAGAATGAAAGTGTCAATGAAAGAGACAGAGACAGATGGACAGAGAGAGACAGACAGGTACTGGATATAGAGAGACACAGATGTAAAATGAAAGAAAGAAATGAAACAAAGGGAAGTTGTATTGTGTACAACATCATGTGACAAAATGAAGGGAGACAGGCAGAAAGATGGAGAGACAGACGGGACAGGACAGAGAGATACAGACACAGCGAGCCAGAATGGGAAAAATACTGGCAGACAGAGAACAAGTCAGAAAGACAGACAGACAGGCAGACAAAGAGACGAGTATGAGAGACAGTAAGACAGAAAGAATGAGTGTATGGAAGACGGAAGGAGAAAGTCAGACAGATATATAAATAGAGAGAGACAGAGGCCACTGGAGAAGTGTTGTGTTACGGGACAGAGAGAGAAAGAGACAGGACAGTGAGAGACACACTGACACTGAGACAGATACAGAAAGAGTGACAGTTAGGAAAAAGGACATTGAATGAAGAAGAACTGTGTAAAAAATAGTGAGACGGAGAGAAGACAGAGGAAACTAGAAAGACAGATGGACAAAGAGAGACAGACAGGATGGGACAGAGGGACAGTGGAGAGCAAGTGCAAAAAGTGCAAACCGAATAGAACGATGAAGAGAACAAGAAAGGAATAGAAAGAAAGAGAAAGAGAAGTGAAACATTAAATTAGTAAGAGGGAAGAAGGGAATAATGACAGACAGAGACAGAAATATAAACAAAAACATGGAGAGAGAAATTAAGAGAGATAGACATAGTGAGATGGATAGAAGAGAGAGAGAGAGAGAGAGAGAGAGAGAGAAAGGGCAAGATGGACACAAAACGAATGAAGGAGAGAGAGAGAGAGAGAACGGTAGATGATGAAAATTAATTAAAGAATTTTGTAATTTGACAGGACAGAGAAAGAGACAGAGGGACAGACAGGTAGACAGGACAGAGAGAGATGGAATGAAAGAACTGCAAAAAGAAAGAGAGAAAGAGAAAGAATGACTGGCTATGATATGATAGAGGGGGAGACAGACAGACAGAAAAGCAGACAGAGAGAGAGAGAGAGAGAGACGGGGAGAATGAAAGAGAAATGTTGTCCTCTGATATGACAGGACAGAGACGTTCACAGAAGCTTTCACGCCTGTCATAAGAGGCATTCGTGGCGAAATCAGCGTGAAAAGAAAGAAAAAAACTGATCAGGATTGGTCCTCATACGGGCCTGTTTTCTTCCTGCGAGAGAGACAGAGAGAGAGAGACAGAGAGAAAGACAGAGAGAGAGAGAGACAGATTGGCTCCATTAGAGGAGAATGATCAGCGATTCTTCCTCAATGAGGAGGAAAAGATGGACGATACAGCAGTGCTGATGGAGAGAAAGAAGAGGGGAGAGAAATGGAGAGACACACCAGGGTGGGGTAACACACAAGGGACGGACAGATAAAAGCAGGACAGGAAGCTGAGAAAGAAAACAGATGGAAAGAGAAAGAAACGGGAAACTGTTGAGGAGAAGGTAAATGGAGAAAAATGAGTAAAAGATAGATGAAGCATGAAGCATAAAGGGGAAGCGATGGAAATGGGGAAGGACAGCAGAGTAGGAGGGAAAAGAGAGACAGAGAGACAAATATGGAGAGAGAGTAAAGAGATGGAAATAGAGCAGGAGGAGAGAGAGAGATAGAGAGAGAAATCAGAGAAATGGAACCAAAAAATTAGATTGAAATAAAGGAAGAAGAAGGAATAACAGATGCGAGGGAGAAAGAAGAGGACGGAGAGACAGATGGAGGGGGGAGTGAGAGGGAGGAAGACAGGATGAAATAGTGAGGGAGACAAGAAAGAGTGAGACAGAGAGAACTAGAAAGACAGACAAAGAGAAACAGACAGGATTGGACAGAGGACAAAAGTGCAAATGTAAAATGGAAAGAAATGATGGAGGGAAAGAGAGAGGAAGAGAAGAGAAAAATTATATTAGTAAGAACAGGGAAGAAAGGAATAGTGACAGATGGAGAGATACATAGAGACAGAAATGGAAACACAATCATGAGCAGAGAAATTTAGAGAGACAGACAGAAAGAAAGAGAGACAGATGAAGAAAGAGAGACAGATGAAGAAAGAGAGACAGATGAAGAAAGAGACAGCCAGAAGGAAAGTGGGAAGAGGAAAACTGAGTAAGGGAAAGATGAAATGAGAAAGAGAGAAAAAATAGCAGTAAAGGGTGGAGGGGAAATTATATTATTAGAAAAAGGGAAGAAATGCATGAAAGGGAATAAAAGAGAGAGAGAGAGAGAGTCTGAAATCTGATACACTGGTGTGGTTTGTTTCCACTTTCATCACAATCCTTTCCTGTACATTTAAACCTTGAGTGACCTCCATCTCCTCATCCTCCCATCTTCACCTCTTCATCCTCTCATCACCTCCTCATCCTCCCATCTTCACCTCTTCATCACCCCATCTTCATCTTCTCATCCTCCCATCTTCACCTCCTCATCCTCTCATCTTCATCTCCTCATCCTCTCATCTTCATCTCATCATCCTCTCATCATCTCCTCATCCTCCCATCTTCACCTCTTCATCCTCTCATCACCTCCTCATCCTCTCATCTTCATCTCCTCATCCTCCCATCTTCACCTCCTCATCCTCTCATCTTCACCTCCTCATCCTCTCATCTTCATCTCATCATCCTCTTATCACCTTCTTACTGTATCCTCTACTCCTCGTTTCTTCGTACTCTCTTCTTTACCTCCTCATCCTCTCACGTCCTCATCTTCTCTTTATTACCTTCCTCATCATATCCTTCATCATCCTCATTATCACATGGTGAATATACACCTCATAAACACTGAAACATTCCTGCAGTGTTTATTGTGGAGGCTAACAGGAG
Source organism: Clarias macrocephalus (assembly GCA_011419295.1). Taxonomy (NCBI): domain Eukaryota; kingdom Metazoa; phylum Chordata; class Actinopteri; order Siluriformes; family Clariidae; genus Clarias; species Clarias macrocephalus. The sequence continues at coordinate 3,799 of JAAGKR010006480.1, forward strand.
TGTGAAAATGTCAATACAGCAGTAAAAGCGTTAGCGTCGTGTCTACTGAACGCCGCCGGGGCCCAAGGAGCGACTAGCGCTGTTAATAATGTCATCAGTGTGTAAGTGTGTTGTGGACAAGCAGTGAAACCTATCCCAGGGGTGTGTGTGTGTGTGTGTGTGTGTGTGTGTGTGTGCGTGCACTGTTATAAGGTGTGAAAGCTGTCTGTGAAGCCTCCATCTGTCAGACTGGAAATGCTAATTCATGAAACTGACCAATCACGCGACTGCTAATTTATCTGACCAAACTCCCCAAACCCGCTTCTTAGAAAATTAATGCTAATTCATTTAATAACATGACCAATCCCGCTATGCTAATTTACTAATATTTACCTATCCAACTTCTGTAAATACTTAAAACTCACTAATCCCACTTTTGCTAATTCATGAAATTTACTGATCCCTCTTCTGCTAATTTACTAATGTGGCTAATCCCAAGTATGCAAATTTAATTAATCTGATCAAACTTCCCAATCCCACTTCTTCTCATTTCCTATTCTGACCTGTCATGCTTCTGCTAATTTACTGATCTGACTAATCCTGCTGTTGCTAATTTATTTCTCTGACCAATTTCGCTTCTGTTAATTTGCCAAAATCCCAAGTCCCACTTCTAATTTACTAACCTGACCTATCCTGCTTCTGCTAATACACGAAACTACTAATACTTGAAACTAACCAATCCGCTTCTGCTACTTCACCAAGCACTTTACCATCCTGTCCTCATTCACCAAACAGACTAATACCAGTTTTTAAAACTAAACTCACCAATCCCACTTTTGCTGATACAGACATGTTACCAATGTTGTCATCTAACCAACACGCCCACTGCTAACTCATCGCACTACCCAGTGTTATTCTTAGTTTTGCAACTAATCCCACTTCTGCATACATCATCCAAACTTCCCATCCTTAGGTTTAGGACGTTAAAGCGACTGATCCAGCCTCTGATAACTGGTTATCGTAGTGATGTTCCGAGTTAATCTGACCAGTGTGTCCCGAGTCCCTGCTCCTGCACCCACCGTACTCATCTCCCAGATTAGTGCTGCGGCCCTTAATTCATCTAAATGTTACTATTCATGATGCTAAGCTATTCTGCTACGTGGGCCCTGAAGCACACCAATGACATCACTACTGCTGTTACATTTTCAAATAATTAACACATGGTCATGTTTATTGCTTTGATGCGCAGGAGAAAAATGGGTTTATGTGAACAGAACTAAATTCTACTTAACTGTTCTGCGCAGGTAAAGTAGGCTGCGTGTGAGGCCTCGATGGTGTCGCTTGCGCTGAAGGTTGGTGCTATTGTCAGCACTTTCGGGTCAGCACTTTCCATTTACATCCTGGAAAGATGATGTTATCTGAGAGAGCGAGAGCTCAGGCAGAGCAGATGGTCGTCCTCTGGAGGAGTTTATGCACATCCTCAAAGTCCTGAAGCAACACACTGGCTTTGTGATTAGTTAAATGTAATAAATTTTGCGGAAACAGAACAATACAATATCTGTTTAAGGGCCCAAATGAAGCTAGAGATGAACAAGATAACAAGATTAACTAGTTACTACAGCCGTCACTCGTTGCTAAAGACCGTCAACTATTGGACGTTTGATTCGATTCAATAGCGCTAATGTGTATTTGTCTCAAGCAGCTACTGTATATTTCTTAAGTATTAAAAACTACTAAAAGTATCTGATAAACACTTAAATTCTGTGTACCTTCTGTTGCCAATACTGTATTTTTCACAATTTATTTCCATCTTTTTCTACAAACTCCAGTCCAGTAGGTGGCAGTAATGGACCAACTTTGATAATCTAACAAAAATAAAATATTTCGCAATACTTTGCAAAGATTAGTATTTTCTTGAAAAGCTATGATTTTTTTATTGAATTTGTCAAATTGGATTGTTTACTGTTTAAATAATTGTTTGATTTCAAAATTAGCCCATGGATTTGCTGAGTCGACTCAATCAACAAACTATCACAACAAATTAAATCACATAAATGATTGCACAGCTCTACGAGTCGCTAAGACAATGGGTTAGCTAATTACCTAGGAGCACGTCCATCTAACGTTAGCAGAGGTATGCTAAGTCAGCTAAATACTTCTACTCCTCTATTCGTTACACTTCAAAGCTAGTTATCATCAACGCTAACGTAAGCTGACGTCTCCTTATTTATTCAGGTTGCAGCCATGTGAGCTGAGGATCCTTATGTCTTTGGTGTCAACAAGCATAAAATGAAAACTTTTTTTGAGATTAGAAATGTGCCAGAGTTTATTAGTTTAAAGAAAATCAGAGACGAGACATGACGGAAAATCCTTTACACTGCTTCTGTGTAATTATTATATATATATATATAATTTTTTTTTCCCATATAAAATAGATCATCTGTCATATGCTAAATGAATCCAAATTCAAAAAACTCATCTTTAAATTCATCAAATGAACCAGTGCTGAAAATCATCCTAGGGACTAACTCCTAAAGACGTCCAGCTGATTAACCAACGCTAATAGCGATTTATTGCTCTTGAAGTTGTACTTTAACCACAAGAAGCTCGACAGGTTATTACAGTCCTCCTGATCTGAAGCAGTTTGTATCATGATGATAATCAACCCCTAAAGTTACGCACACAGGGAGACGCGGATGAGTTTTTAAACTAATGCACAAGATAAACATTCTCGTTTAGACCGATCTTTCGTTTGGTCCTTGGTAAGCACATCCTGAAGATCAGTGGAGATCCACAGCGCATTGTTCAAAAGCCAAAAAACGAAAAACTAAGCAGTTGCAGGATCATCCTGGGGGGATTTTGAAGTATATTTTTGGCAGCTGCCCTATGATTTGGATGACATGTCGGTGTTGAAGGAGCTCTGTCTGTCTTAGCACTGTATTGTTTATACAGTAGGTAACACTAGTCCAGGCAGCATCTTTGAGTTCTTCAGGAAATCAATCTGTCTTTGAGCCTCTGAGGTGCCGTATCAGAATAATCCGCATCTGCTCGGAGATGGCGAGGATGAGAAAATCCCCCCCGGTGGATAAACAGAGACAGCAAAAACAATGTTTAACCTTAGATAAGTTACAGCGAGGGAGTAACAGATGAGCGGGGATCAGATGAACGGTCTAGTCTGCCAAGGCAATCCAGACAGAGGCAGTCGAGAATCTTATAGTTCCATCATTGTAGCCTCCATCTTAGAAGAATCGTATCAGTGAAGTTAAAGGCTCAAATGAAGAAACATCTGAAAGATCTGTAGTTTGGCTTCAGTAATCCTGATCGATTGAGGAATCTCGATTGGTGATAACTTCCCTATGTAATAAAGTTGATAAAGATCAGTTGAAGTCCACAGATACTGTAATGGACAGAACCCAAGGCTTAGTTTACAAAGGGCATATAGAACCCAGTTTTAGAGACAGCGGTACAGTACTTACACTTTTAAACCAAGTGGCAGGGAAACTTCATACTGTGTTAACATGTCCAGGAGGAGGAAGATGATTCAGAACCCTGAGAAACTTCCTGTGAGGTTTAGAAGATGAAACAAGTGGCAGAGATCTCATACAGGAACCTTTTTGAAGTTCAGTGGTCAATGCGTTGGCTTATGACCAGTTGGTTGTGAGTTCCAATCTCAGCTTTGCCCAGCTGCCCCTGCTAGTGCTGGAGAAACATCTTCAGGGATAAGAAGCTTTTCCTTGTCGTTTGGGTGCCACTTGCAACGTACGTCATACAGTAGGTAGAATAATTTAAGGCGCATACAGTATGTGGACCTTAAGAATCACCGATGTACTTTTATAGAGTTACTTTACAAGATAACTAATTGTGCATCTTCCCAGGTAAAAGATGAAGGTAAAAATGTACCTCTCATGGGCAACAAGGACACTTATAGTCTGGTACTTTGACATGGTGCAGTTATATAGAAAGTCACTCACAGGTTATAAATGACATAAACAGGCTTAGTGCAAATGTCACCGCTGTCATGTTTGCATAAGTACAAGAACTAACAGGAGGGCAGAGATGGAGGTGGAAAAATCAATTCGGTGATGGATTTCATGATTCTTTTATGTCGCAATTAAAAAGACCTTGATCTTTTTCAATTAATGCTTAATCCATAGATGTTTGCCTTACAGGTGTTAAAATGTTGCAGTTCCTCTATGATCCTACAGGTGGTGCACTTTAAATGATTGATTATTGCTATTTTGATTTTAGAAAAATCGTGATACTTACAGAATCGCAATACAAATCGAATTGCCACCTACAGTAGGTATCGTGATAATATTTGATTGGCTGCCTCCTGTTGATGTGACGTATAATTAAGTTTTAAACAGGAAAAACATGGAACATATGCTAGATTAGCTTTTCCTGAAATATCTCACGGATATATTAACCGCAAGTTGTGGTACAAGGTGATCTGATTATTAGGTAACCGATATACGTATATCAGCTATACATCATTTACATGTTAGTGATCTGACCTAAGCAGCGCGTTAACTGCTTAGCTAAATACAACACTGTAATGCGTTAGTGCTAGACACGACTAGCAGAGGCAGGAGAATGGAATGTAAAGGAGGTCAGTGAGACCTCAGGCTTCGAGTCCCCAGGGACCTTGTATTACCAAAACTAAACCGAACACAGCTGGACAAATGGGGTCTCCGTGAACCTGATTCTTCTTCAAGCATTCCACAAGGTGCGTTCAAGCCAAACTGGGACTTATATGGGATGAATATCCATGGTGAGTGGAGGAGGAGAGACGAATCTACGCATCTGCGTGTGTGAACTGTACACACACTAATCCGCCAACACCACTTTTACAGGTTACAGGAACTCGGCTGGGAGTTAACGCCACGTCCCCATACGGTCTCGACCTCGCTCCAGGACATTTCCACATGTTTGAGCCTCTAAAGGACTTCCTGGGAGGCCAGAGTTTCTACCTTGATGGTGTCCAAGCACTACTGAAACACAGGTTGAAGTGCATTAGTGTGGCAGGGGGTATATATATATATACTGTATATAGAGAATTAAAGGGACTCTTAGAACTTCTGTTATCCTGTACAATCAAAAGACCCGCTTTGACTTGGGCACCCCTTGTAGGTTCTAGTGTTGTATTACAGTGACATGTGGTCATGGTGTCGCGTCCCAAGGCTTGGATTAATTCGGTACCGAAGCAAACGAGGCGAGTGCACGGCCGTGATTTGTTTCTCCTGTTCATAAATTCGCTCGTAATCGAAAGAGAAAGAAGGAAAACAACAAAACATGGTCTGTAGTTAAAGCCAGAGGTGTTCTCCGGCTGTTCTGTTTCCCCTCACCATCTCTCACCATAAGTACACAATCCATCAAGCCGCAGTATCTCTCAAAGTGTCTGCGCTTGATGAATAACTTCGTAATGTTTATCTAGCGTTGAGGCGTTTTAACTCTTAAATGCATGAGGGTCTCGCCAACTGTTCGTTTGTCGGGTCGTTAGCCGCACAGCGCTTACGTCTCACGCAGACTGATGTACAGTATGTGTAGAAATGTCCTTATATTGACTGTAACATTAAAATAAAAGTATATTTACAGTTTGGTGACGGTTGCATCAAAACGATCTCTTCTGCGCTTAGTATAGCAACGACAACGACACTGAGAAAGTGCGCTAATTAAATTCAACAAAAAGTTTGCGCTGCTGCAAGGAACTGAGTTGAAATCTTGTGCATTTTATGTCCTCTTTAAAATCACACACACACACACACACACACACACACTTGACAAGTGCTAGGTTAAAAAACTCAAATCAAAGACTGAGCATTAGTGTCTGAGCTGATGTATAGAGATCATATTCGAGAGTGAAGTCTGTGAGAGCTTTAATGCTGTTAAAGTTCAGGAAAAGTTTTAGACCTCGGAGAACCGCATGCAGTCGGGGTTACTGCAGGTCAACGGGTTAGCTGCGATCGCTGCGAAGGCTCAGAGCAAAGCTTGGAGATCTGCCAGATAGGTGTGTGTGTGTGTGTGTGTGTGTGTGTGTGTGTGTGTGTGTGTGTGTGTGTGTGCATGGCAGCTGAGTGTGTGGGGATACTAATGACACGTAGCATGTATTTATTATTCACCGAGCTGGAACATGGCGTTTGATTGGACGCTCTGACAGCCATTATTTATCTCGCAGCTGCCGACTTTTCACTGACGGAAATTATGATTGATGGCTGGATTTGTGTTTTACACTTTTCAGATGTGGGAGCTTGTGTGTGTGAGTGTGACTGTGTGTGTGTGAGTGTGACTGTGTGTGTGTGTGTGTGTGTGTGTGACTGTGTGTGTGTGCTTTTCCTAAAATAATTGGCCCTTCCGGTTATCAGAGTACAGGCAGTTAGATGGTCGATAACTTGGTGGCAAAACAGTTGATTATCTGTGGACTTGAACAAGCTTCAGGCTCCTGAAGTTCCTTAAGCAGATCTGAAAACACACTGATTATTGTAAGTCTGTTGTATATCAGCAAAATCTCCCTATAAGTTGTAGCATGTCGCTAACCAACCACGCGGCATTAAGTTATCGAGTTAGGAATTTATAATTCACCAGCCGATACTGAAGTGCTGATACTGTTACTGTCATAATGAAAAATATTCTTATTCAATATATATATAATTTTATTTTATAGTTTTATTTTTTAGACTTTGCTGATGAGACGGCCTTAAAATACTCAGTGTGTTTTCAGATCTCCTTAAGGAACTTCAGGTGAAAAAGTATGTGTCACTTCCTGATTTTCCCGAGTTTTTTTTTTTTTTTGCATATTTGTCACACTTAAATCACTGAGGTCATCAAACTAAATTTAATATTATACAAAGATAAGCCAAGTAAATACAAAATGCCTTTTTAAAATAATGATGTCATTTATTAAGTGAGAAAAGTTGTCCAAACCTTCCTGGCCCGTGTGTGAAAAAGTAATTGCCCCGTAACCATAATAACTGGTTGTGCCGCCCTTGGCAGCAGCAACTGCAATCAAGCGTTTGTGATAACTGGCACCGAGTCTTTCACATGGCTGTGGAGGAATTTTGTCCCGCTCTCTTTTGTTCAGAAATGTTTTAATTCAGCCACGTTGGAGGGTTTTCGAGCATGAGTGACCTGTTTAAGGATCTCAATCAGATTCAAATTAAACGGATGTAACCTTCATTTTGAGCCATTATTTCAGTAATTATGACAAATCGTCCAGGTTTTACACCTGATATAATGGGGCAGGGGGCGGGGGAGGGGAGGGCACCTTCCAAAAAGTTCAACTTTTGTCTCATCAGTAGACAGAATATTTGCTCAGGTTTTGGGCATAATCGAGATGTTTTTTTTTTTGTTTGTATTTTTTGGTCAGCAGTGGATTTCACCTTGGTACCCTCCCATGGACGCCGTTTTTGCCCCTAATCTCTGTCTTATTGTGGACTTATTCATGGACACTGACCTTCTTTAGATGACGGTTCTTTAGATGTTGTTCTGCGTTCTTTTATGAGCTCCTGGCCGTTGTTCTCTTGGAGTAATTCTGGTTGGCCACCTGCTCCAAAAATGTTTGTTTGATGATCTGTATGATCAAAATATACAAAAAAAATAAAAATTCAGAAAAAACTTTTTAACATCACTGTATAATAGGCAGACGCCACAGCACCAACAGGGTCGTGGGTTCGATTCCCACCACAGGTTCTAGTCCGTTTCCTGCCTCAGTCCAAAGACATGCAGATTAGGCTAACTGGTGTCCTCTAATTGTTGGTTTGTGTGTGTGTGTGTGTGTGTGTGTGTGTGTGTGTGTGTGCGTGTGTGCGTGTGTGTGCCCTGTAATGGACTCTCACCTTGTCCAGGGTGTACCTGCCTCATGCTCAAAGTCTCCTGGGATAGGCTCCAGGCTATTCATGTTAGCATGCTAGCTAACATGCATTATTGAGAAATGTAAGTAAAGTTAATGATGATTAGCAAAATACTAGTCAGCTACACAGACGAGAGCTTGACACGTGTGCGTGAGTGAGTTCCTGCAGTTAAAGCCGCAGACGTTCGTCACTACAACAATCGTTACAACACACTAAAGGTTCAGTGTAGAACTTTACAACAAAGTGCTTTTCTATCAAAGCCCTTAAAGAACGCTTTGTTCTAGGAGTGTGTGGATTAACTGGGTGAAAGAGTTTCCTTTACTGGGTAGTTAAGACTTTAAGACAACGTTCTTACTGGATTTCTAGGGATTATTGGGAAGACAACAGTCCGTAACCTTTATTAAGGTTCTACTCGCTTCCCTTTTCTCTAAATTATGGCTCATTGTTTTCTCCTCGCGATCTCGACCCTGTAAGCAGTTTAGCGTGTCGTTTATTAGCATCGTATTAAAAATACATTTTTAGACTTTTACAGATTAGATGGCGCTCGATGTACGATCAGCAGCACCATCGATAGGAACGGTTCCTCTACAAAGCGCCGTAACAACAAATTTCACAGAGTGGAACCGATTTCGACACCTGATTTGCTTTCAGATGCTAATCTCACCCGGTTTTCGTAATTGCTTTGTGATAATAGGAGATGAGGTTCTTTTTCTCTGCTAATCAAAGCGTCTCAGTCGTTCTTCATGCTGCGTTTGATCAGAGCATGTGATTACACTTCCTCTGCGCCGCCCGTCTTATGCGCGCCATGAAAGATGAATCCTGGCCGTTAAAAAAATAATGCGCTAATCAGTGGTTTGCCTTGATTTTTATGCTGTGTGTGTGTGTGTGTGTGTGTGGTTATCTTCATATGCTCATGATGCTGTGGAGAAGATTATGACCTTATTTAAACCATTATTAAAACAACGTTTTCTTGCTTTCTTGCATTTGTTCATACATGGAACAAAATATTCAATCACACGATTGCAAACACTTGTTTTTAAATGTAATTCTTTCTGTGAAAAACAAAAGACACCCTAAAACAGTAAACTGGTTCTTGCTGGTCATGCTGGTTGTAAGGACGTTCTCAAACTGGTTCTACCTGATTAGACTGGTTTTTACTGGTCATGTGTGTTTTTAATTGGTTGTAGCTGGTTATAATGGTTCTAGATCATCAGGTTTAATGGACTAGGGGAATTTTTGTAACATACAGTACGCAGTCATAGTTAATCTGGTCAGCGTATTCTAGCTCGCCAAACTGGTTCTAGATGGTCAGACTGGTCCAGTTGGTGTTACTGGTTCTAGTTGGTCTGGTTTATTGATTTCAGGGTTTTTTTTTAAAACATGGGTCTAAATTGTCAAACTGGTTGTAACTGGATATTTGCTGGACTTATGAGCTTTGGAATCATACTGGTTGGTTCTAGCTAGTTTAATTGGCTCTAGCGTGTCATATTCGTCACTGCTGGTTCTAACAGCTCTAACTCGTCAGATTTAATGGAGAAAAAGAGATTTTTTCTATCTGTCAAATTGAGTCTTACTGGTCAGGATGGATTTAGAGGAGCTTTGGAGACATACTAGGTGATTTCAGCTTGTCAAACTGGTTCTATCTGGTAAGGTTTGATGGTTTTCTAAGCAACTGTCAAGATTGTGTGTGTGTGTGTGTGTGTGTGTGTGTGTGTGTGTGTGTGTGTGTGATTCCACACTGTTCCGAGTGATTTATCACTGTCGGGTTGAGAGATGAAGTCCAACTCCTGCCGCTGTTGGGAGGTGAACAGGCCCTATATTTACTGCACACACACACACACACACACACACACACACACACACACACACACACACACACACATTTCCAATTTAGTGTGAAGACCTGAGCCTAACCCCGACCTCAATAACCTGGAGGAAATCTTTTGGCTCTTTTAAATTAAAGCTGTATTTCTCATGAGCATATGTGGATCCTGGGTCTGATTTATCAAGTTATAACTGTTTTTGTGACCAGAGTGTACTGAAGCTTCCTAATTTCCTTCATATATTGTGTAAATTGGGTGAAATGAGATTAAACGAGCACCTCCTGGACGCGGCGTTTGCTAAAACACTCCAGTAACGCAGCTCGTCCACTGTAGCACTTCAGACACACAGCAGACACACACTGACTCCTCTTCCTTCTCCTCCTCCACTCAAGAGGTGCCATTACTTTCATTATTATCTAACAGTTAGCCTGACTGACTAAACTGTGCCTGTGTTCCCAGGGAGGATTTGTTCACATCCGGTGTGATTAGTGAGGCATCATATGAGGACTGTTCGTTTTTGGTCGTTACAAAAGAATACATTTGTGTGTACACACACACACACACACACACACACACACACACACACACACACACACACACACACACACACACACAGCCAAGGAGATCGACTCGCTTTAGATGGTAAACAGACTAATGACTTTGGATTCCTGGATTGGTGTCATTAAACCGTGACATTGGTGTACTAATTCCCCCCTGCTAAAATATCCTTTCAGGTCCATTATCTCTACACACACACACACACACACACACACACACACACACACACACACGTATATACACTCTTTGAATTATGATCGAGCTGCAAATTACTCATCTGGCACCATCCTGTGTTTGATGGCTCGAGCACATTCTCCGAGCTGCTGATTCTGAAGCCACGGTAATTTGTTGGATTGTTGTGAAAACGACTCGTTGACCTTCGTTGGGTTTTTCTTCGCCGTCATTTTGAAAAATATTGACCGAGTTTCAACTTCGGTGCAGATTCATTATGGCTATAAATCCTGACCACGTTAAACGACTGAGAGATTACCGCACCCTCACACTCGAGGTGGTGCTGTTGTACTGAATATCAGCGCGGCTGTGATGCCGTCGTACTGATGTGCTGATATTCGGTTCGACAGCACGACTCAAGTGTGATATCGCTTTTATACAACAGTTACACAAACACCTTTTATTATCAACAGATTATGATTTGTTTATTTATTTAACCAGTTAATTTGCTCCACCCACAAATATCTAAATATGGAATTAACCCGCCGCGACTGGCGGAGCTGGTGACCAAGTAGTACTCTGTAGCCAAAGGGTGAGGAGAAAAAACCATGGAGGTGATGGACAGTCCTGAGAAACTTATCAGATTTCCTCTTATCAGAATATCAGCTCCGTTACCTTCCGGGTTCTGTGATCGAATCCCAAACAGTGTTAAATGGAAAGCTAGTGCACTATGTAGGGTGTACAATCGCATGTTCCACACACCGAGTAGTGCCCTTGATCAGGGGTTTAATCAGGGGTTTGGGATTCAGCCTCATGTTAGACGCTAGTTAGCTTTGTAGCTAAGCGTTAGCCGTGAACAGAACGACACGGTCGGTTCAGAGGCGATTCAGAAGGACTTAGAAGTGATTACTGCCGAGACGTGAGGCGTGTTTTTTAAGACGACATAACGTCATCAGATGTGTGTTGCTGCTGAAAGTGCTTCTGTGACTGGGTGTGAATGTGGGTGTGGTCAGGCAGCTGCTCTCTCCTCAGTACTGCGGACCGGATAGACCGACTCTCACCCACGCTGAGACACACAGTTAGTGTCATTAACCACTGGACAACACCTGGGACACGCCCAGTCACACACACAGTCAGTGTCATTAACCACTGGACCACACCTGGGACACGCCCAGTCACACACACAGTCAGTGTCATTAACCACTGGACGACACCTGGGACACGCCCAGTCACACACACAGTTAGTGTCATTAACCACTGGACCACACCTGGGACACGCCCAGTCACACACACAGTCAGTGTCATTAACCACTGGACCACACCTGGGACACGCCCAGTCACACACACAGTCAGTGTCACTAACCACTGGACCACACCTGGGACACGCCCAGTCACACACACAGTCAGTGTCACTAACCACTGGACCACACCTGGGACACGCTCAGTCACACACACAGTTAGTGTCATTAACCACTGGACCACACCTGGGACACGCCCAGTCATACAGATAGTTACACGTCACAGTGATGTTACTGTCTGTTATCAGCACTCGTGTGGAATATCGCCTATCGTCCAATCAGATTGCTCTGGAGGTTGTATAGAGTAAAACTTTGTATATTACACAGCTTTCAGCTAACTGGATTATTGTAGTTTAACTTACCATAAAAAAAGTAAGCAATGGCACAGGACGACGTGTAGGGCATGATTGACTCAAATGTAAAGTAAGCTTATCAATTAACCTTAGCCACGGTAGCATTTTAGCTAAGCTAAAGTTAAGCTAGCTAGCTTCAGACTTCGGTGGTAACCGATGTAAGTAGGAGTGTTCCAAACAACCCCCAGGCTCTGTTCGTGCTGCATGTTTGTCCATTTATTGATTAAGGTTTAGGCGGAGTCAGCACCTGCCGAGATGGCGACTGCAACAGTGCCTACAGCTTTAAGACCACTCTTCATAAAAAACTACTGGTGCCATCAAGGAGAGTTTATCCAATTATATACAGATTCATCAGGCTGCTAAATTTCTATCTGATGTCACTTTTGCTAACTTAACAGTTACAGTTCTTTGTTGTTGAAATGTATATAGGAAGCCGTGAGTTCATGCCCGACGGCAACGTCTGGAAAATCAATGTTCAGCATATTTTAGATGTTAGATGAATTTCTAATTATAATTTTTTTAAATCAGACCTCACGAAGTTCACACTTTCCTAACTTTGGCTAATTCAGTGGTTTTGTAGAACGTAACATGAACATATAGTATTTGTACAACAGTTCAATATAATATGGTATCACATTAGCAGAAGTAACGAGTGTTAGCTAAAGCACAGAATGCTAAATGCTCAGAATTACATTATACCTGGTCTTTTACAACATTGTGGCTACCTTCTACAAATTAATTTGATTACTGTTGATGATTGCTAGCGTGAGAGTTAACAGATGATGAGGTGGGACAGCTGGACAGATTAAGGATTAAAGTTCCGCCGCATGGCTCCGTCTTCAGATGAACAGATTCATCATCAGGTCGTCGAACAGCATTGTGGGTAATGTAGAAATTTCTTCTTGGATGCTGTTAGAGATCATGTGTTAATTATAAAGATTAATATGAGAGGACAGAGCATGCTCATCAGCGGGCGCCGGGGGCTAGCGTGGTTATTTAAAGCCGCCTTGTCCCCTGGCGCCGGCTCTGAAATGTAAATGAATCAAAACGTCCGTTTTGGAGCCGTTTCGCTGAATTTTAATTAATTCGCTATTGCTTGCTGCAAATGAGCAATCAAGATCGGCAAATTAGAGTTGACCCTGCTTCGATACTTGCCTCATTATACTGGCTGTTAAAGCCATCCCTGATGTCCAGACCTGTAAGAAACAGAGTGTGAGTGCGAGAGTGAGTGAGTTTCCCCAGATTAAGACGGGAAAGCAGGAGTAGTGGGATCCATGGGCCGGTCCCTGAGGACCGTGTCCTCGTTGCCTTTTAAAGACACATTTTCCGAGCCGTTGCCTGTGAAAGATGGCCGCCACTGAGGGATCGACCCAGTCATGCTAAAGGCTGGAACCGTGGCTGGAGCGCTGAAGGTGGCCTAGTTTAAGCTAAATCAGTGCGGCTTGTTTAGACTTGTTCAGTACGTTTAGCTATTTCCTTATATTATTATACAATTTAATAAATAACTTAATAATAATAATAATAATAATAATAATAATAATAATAATAATAATTATTATTATTATTATAACCATTTCTATAGCTCTCCATCATGACCCTGATTTTGGAGATTTTTTTGACCCTGTAGATTAAAGCTCTTGGTTTAATGTGCAGAAATTTCGCAGACTGTTTAAGGACCGTCGAATCGCCCGAGTCAGTTCAGGTAGACGATTCGCTCCGACTCATTCAGTGGCACATTGTCTGATCTGATCATCTCAGCAAGTCTTTCACCTCGCACAACCGCTGTGTCTTAGCCATTTCAGCGCTATCATGTTCCTCTCCTGCTTCCTGGATCGAGTTGCACGGCCTGATGGGAAGGACGGCGCTCTGATCCCCCTCAAGGGGAGGAAAAAAAAAATGAAATGAGAAAAAAAAGAAAGAAGATGCATTTTCAGAATGGGATGTGGTTTTTAGCTTTGATGGAAAGAAAATGTGCAGTAATGCAGCGTTGTGTGTGTGTGTGTGTGTGTGTGTGTGTGTGTGTGTGTGTGTGTGTGTGTGTGTGTGTGATATTATATGTCTGTCAGCTCGGTTGGATCCTTAGCCAGCCATCACTAATGTCTCGCTCGCTCTCACAAGACAAGGCTTCATCACGAGCACCAGAGCTGCAAAAAAACTTCTTTTTTTGAGAAACACGTAGCACCGAATACGACGATCCGAAAACACAGAAACCTTTTGTCTTATCGACGCGTGCGGTTTTTAAATAGCTCCACCCTGGACCTGAGACAGACGAGCCGAGATGGAGAGAGATGGAGCTTATATATAATTGATGGTGCAAAGTGCAGGGTGCACTTATCACCCTGGATCCGGAGATGATTACTTGTGTGTGTGTGTGTGTGTGTGTGTGTGTATACTGTATGAGTGAACATCATTTGTGTGGGTAGCTGTGCAATGTTATTAGGACACTACACAATAAATAGCACCGCATGAAGCCGAAAACCTTCTCCAACAGTCAACAAAGGAGGCATACAGTACACACACACACACACACACACACACACGCATACACACACACACACGCACACACACACACACACACACGCACACGCACGCACGCACACACACACACACGCACGCACGCGCACGCACGCACACACACACACGCACACACACACACACGCACGCGCACGCACGCACACACACACACACACATGCACGCACACACACACTTTTAGGTCATGGGGACTCTTAACCCATGCAGATAAAGAGAGAGAGAGAGAGAGAGAGAGAGGGGTAGAGAGGGGTAGATGAAGTGAGACAGGGCATTTTCACGAGCTCTTAATCTGAGAGACAGAGAAGAGAAAGACGTTGAGGAGAATAAAGAACAGAGAGAGAGAGAACAGAGAGAACAGAGAGAAGCTGGCTGTGAAAAGATAAGGAGAAAGAGAGAGAGTGAATAAAGACATGATGAGGGGCGGGACAGAGAGGAAAAGAAAAGAAGGAAGAACAGGAGAGGAGGCTGCAGGGACGACAGGATTCCCTCCATCCGAATGTCTTTCAGTAATGACACTAAAGTGCAGCGATCGTATAAAATAATCTGTAATACACGGCATGGACAAAAATAAATAAACATCCCACACTGTACTATTTCATCGGCACATATTCATATTTTGCTTTGATTAAACTCCGTAGATGTGATGTGCTGCTGATTCAGTACATTCAGGTGGTCATGTGACTTCATTTCATCTCCACATGACGTTGCTGAGTCTCGACCTGAGCGACTGAAGCGACCCCAGATCATAACACTGTCTCCAGAGGCTTGTACAGTGGACGCTATGCATGATGGGAGCATCGCTTCATGCGCTTCCCTTCTCACCCTGACACGCCCATCAGTCTGGAACAGACTCAGTCTGGACTCATCAGGTCACATGACCTTTATACATCGCTCCAGACTCCAGTCTTTACCAAACCGAAGGCTTTTTTCTGATGAGTCTCACTAACAAGTGGTTTTCTTATGGACACCCAGCTGTTTAGTCCCAAACCTGTGAGCTCTCATCACATTGTGTGTGTGTGTGTGTGTGTGTGTGTGTGTGTGTGTGTGTGTGTGTGGAACTGCTCTTGCTGTCAGTGTTAAACACAGCTCTGGCTGTTTTCTATACTCTTGTTTTATACAGTGTTCTCCGTCACGCTCATTCAGGACGTTTTTCCAACCGCAGCATTTCGTCCTCAGAGACACAGGGACAGTTCTGTCCTCTCAGGGTTTAAGCTTCAGTAAAGCCCTCAGTGTGAGGACTGAGACGCTCCTCACTGCAGTCAGGGTTTAATAACCTGTAGCAGCTGAAGCGTAGATACTCACGGCAGTAATCGTCCAGCGGGAGACTCTTCACTCTTCACTCTTCACTGAGTCACGTCCCGGTGCTGACGTGGTGTTTAAGGTCTAAGTGTAGGTTTAAGTTTTCCTTTGTCTTTGTTTCATGCTATTTCTCTTTATCTCTCACTTTCTGTCTGTCCCTATCTGTCCTTTTCTCTCTCTGTTGTCCTCCCTGAGTCTGTCCCTCTTCATCTCTCTTTCTGTCTCTCCGTGTTTGTCTCCGCCTCTCTTTCTCTTCCTGTCTCTCTCTATGTCTCTCTTTGCCAGTCTGTCAGTTCAGTTCAGAAGATCTTGACTGGTGTGAATGTTAACAAAAATATTACATTGTTGCAATTATAAATGTTATTTAATTATAAATAACATAACATCTGAGTTTATAAATTCTTATAAACATATTAGGTATGAAAGAATATCATATTAGCTACACACAAACAAAACAAAACCCAAAAGAAAAAAAATGTGTAAATAATAATAATAACAATAATATATAACATTAATAATAACAACAATAACAACAACTATCTGAACAGCAGTGATATTACATTTTATTTAGTTCAGTTTACGCTGTCTGTCTCTCGTCCCCACTCGTCTCTCTCTCTCTCTCTTTCTGTCTCTCTCCATATTGTCCTCTTTGTTGCTCTCACTCCCTCTCTGTCTCTCTTTCTTTTCTACTTTAGCTGGAGGAATTGATTTTTTTTATTAAGTTGCCTAATTGAACCCAGCGATCTCTCTGTCTCTCTCTCTCTGTCTCTCTCTGTCTCTCTCTGTCTCTCTCCGTCTCTCTCTCCGTCTCTCTCTTTCTCTCTCTCCGTCTCTCTCTGTCTCTCTCTGTCTCTCTCTCTCTGTCTCTCTCTCTCCGTCTCTCTCTCCGTCTCTGTCTCTCTCTGTCTCTCTCTCTCTCTCTCTATCCGTCTCTCTCTCTCTGTCTCTCTCCGTCTCTCTCTGTCTCTCTCTCCGTCTCTGTCTCTCTCTGTCTCTCTCTCTCTCTATCCGTCTCTCTCTCTGTCTCTCTCCGTCTCTCTCTGTCTCTCTCTCCGTCTCTGTCTCTCTCTGTCTCTCTCTCTCTGTCTCTCTCCGTCTCTCTGTCTCTCTCCGTCTCTCTCTCTCCGTCTCTCTCTCCATCTTTTAAATAAAAGTGATCAGTCTTTAAGAAAAAAGAGTCAGTTTTATAAATGTTCTGTTCTCGCTCGCTCAATCTTTCTGCTTTTAAACTTTGAATATTTAACACAGTCAAACATTCGTCCACACACACACACACACACACACACACACACACACACACACTCCAGCTGCCAGTGTTCAGATCCTGAATATTTATATGTTCCTGGATGAATAATTGTCGGATTCTATCAGGACTTTTTAGTTTTTTTCGGTAAAACTGTGTTTCTTTTCTTTCCCGTGTGATGGACGAGTTAAACACATTTATGACGGTTAAAGGCGTAATATAACGCATAAACAAACAAACCTTGAAATAGAGCTTTTCTCCTTAATTTGCTCAATAAGTGGTGACGATATAATCAGCTTTTAATATAATTAATTAATCTCACTTAATAACGGCTCCAAGGGACAATTCTGAAGCGAAACGAAAGTCAGATGTCTCTCTGTCTCTCTGTCTCTCTCTGTCTCACTCCGTTATTAATTAAGCTCCCGCTGTGAGTCTCTGGCTCTGATGTTGAAATTTCAGATAATGTAATCGACTCGCGGTAACCCGCTCCGTCACGCTGCGTCTCACGTAACGCGGGAACAACATGCGACGTAGGAACGACATAAGGACGTGCGAAGGGTTTTAAAATCCTGTAAATCACAGAACTGCTTCCTCTCCTGCCTTCCGTTAGCGGGCGCGGCTCTCGCAGCAGGAAGGAGTGATTTCCCAGGGGGCTTTGCCTGAAAGTAGGGCAGCGCTTCCTATCGGAGCGTCACGCGCTGGCAGATCTCAGCCTCGCCGGGAGCAGAACCAGAGAAGGAGAGAACGAGAGAGAGGGAGGGAGAGAGGGAGGGAGCCAGGGGACGACGAGAAAAATAAAAGAAAACGGATTTGAGGACGAGAGAATGAGAGAAAAAGAAAAATGGAGGATGGAGTCTACAGTACGGGACATTTATCTGTCTGCTGGAAACTGTTACTCAGGATGACTCGGAGGTGGAAACCGAGAGTCCAAACCCAGGGGACACAGAGAGAGAGAGAGAGAGACAGAAGACATGTACAGCAATACGTCTGTCCTCCTCGCCTCTATGTCTGTCTTGTTCTCCTCTGTCCGTCCTCTTTATCCCTCGGTCTCTGCTTCAATATAACTTCTTTCTCCTCTCTGTCTCACATCTCCTCTCTGTCTGTCTCCTTTGTTTCTCTCTATTTCTATTCACCTCTTTTCTTCCCCACTACTTTCACTTCTCTCTCTCTCTCTCTCTCTCTCTCATCTTTGTCTCTGTCTGTCTTCCTCTACCTCTCCCCATATGTCTGTCTTCTTTGTCCTCGCTGACTCTCATCTCTTTTCTGTCTTGCTTCCATCTCCACTCTGTTTGTCTCTCATCCTCTCCTATTCTCTCCATCTGTCTCCTCTCTTCTCCTCTCATTCTATCGTCCGCTGTGCCGTCTGTCTTTTTCTCCTCTCAGTCTGTCTACTTTTACTTCGTCTCTTTCCTTCCTCCTTTTTGTCTCTCTTCTTCTGCTCTCTGTCTGTCTTATTCTACCACTGTGTCTCTCATGTTTCCTATCTGTCTCATTCTCCTCTGTCTCTCTTTCTTCTTCTTTCCTTTTCTCCTTTCTGTCTCATTGCTTTCTCATGCCTCTCTCTTCTTCTCCTCTCAGTCTCGCTCCTTTCTCTGCTCTGATTGGCTGCAGTCCCTGTCAGTCTGAGTCAGAGACGGTGGAAGACCACCTGAGGGAATCAGTTTATTTGTGATTATTTGGATTAAGGCGTTAAGAACCTGAGCGAGCTCGTGGCTCGCGCCCGGATTTGATTAGCGCATCAAGCTAACTGTACTAGCAACATAGACTTAGTAAACTGATGCTGCTGATGTTTAGTTTTCTTCGTAACGTCTTGACACACATTTAATCAGAGCTCGTTTACGACAGGACGAAATGAAATCAGACTAATTTGTCTTTTCTGCTTCAAATCGTAAACATGGCGAGTCGGAACGAGGGGTCGCTGGAACCAGGCGTACAGGTTCCATGAGGATTTACTCATCTCTGATCGCATACGATGGAATGCGACAACTTGGAGAAGACGGAGGTCTGTGTGTGTGTGTGTGTGTGTGTGTGTGTGTGTGTGATTACGGCGTCTTTGCTCATATGATCGTTATCTAAAACTGACAGTTTGTTTTTGCTTATTTTAATGAAGTGTGTCAATTATAAATCTGGATCCCTCAGATCTCCCTGATGTCTCGCGCTAAATGAGTTTGTAAACGACCATTTTAACGAGGAGGAACTGCTTGTTGGGTTTTTTTTTTTTTTTTATGTTTTTTTGACATTGTATGGAATTTGTAATGCTCCAAATGCTCTGATGTAGACCCCAGGAAGAACAGCTGTTAGTTTTTGCACAGCTAATGAGGATCCAAAACCAATAAAGTCATAAAACTAGACTCACACACACACACACACACACACACACACACACACACACACACACACACACACACACCACTGAGAGACACAGCGCTGAGGGTGTTACTGCATCCATATTCAAGTGTTTTTGAAAGAGCCACGTCTTCAGGCCGGGATTAATCTGCAGAGCGAACAGCAAGACAGTTTGTTCCACCCTCACAGAACCTCCTGGAGAGAGAGAGAGAGAGAGAGAGAGAGAGAGAGACGGAGCAGCTCTGAGCATCTGGGCTTGTGAAATGGAAGAGAACATAAAATGTTACGTAACAGAAATGTAACATGTCGTGATAACGATAGAAATAAAATGCAACATA
This sequence comes from Clarias macrocephalus, assembly GCA_011419295.1. Classification (NCBI taxonomy): domain Eukaryota; kingdom Metazoa; phylum Chordata; class Actinopteri; order Siluriformes; family Clariidae; genus Clarias; species Clarias macrocephalus. Next base: position 23,587 of record JAAGKR010006480.1, read on the forward strand.
ATGCAGCGCAGCGAAACAGCAAAGCTAAAAACACAACAGCAAATTAACAAACGAATAAACAGCAATAAATAAATAAATAAATAAATAATGTCAAAAACATGACAAAAAAAGCAACAGAAAATGAGAAATTAAATGAAAGACGACGACCAAAGATAAAACTGCAAAAAGTCTAAAAGTCTTAAATGCAATGGCAAAATAAATGAATGAACTAACAAATTAATTAAGAAAAACAAAAGCAATAACAAAAAGTCAAAGTCTGCAACAGCAAAAAAAAAATACAATTAAATAATTAAAAACACAACAACAACAACACAAAAGTGGAAGAGCAAAAGCAAAAATGTAACGGCAAAATAAATAAAGAAATAAATAAAAATGCAGAAGCAAAAAAATAATGCAGCAGCGAGGAAAAAAAAGACACAATGGCACATCTGAAAATAAAAAATAAATATTTATGAAACACGAAAGAAAACAAAAATTGAATGCAACAGCAAAACAGAAATGTAATAGATGAATAGATAAATGAAAGCACAACAAATAAAAAAGCAAGTTACATATGCCATGTCAAGTGATTAATAAACGTATAAAGCTACAGCGCCGGTGTCAGAGTGTATTTACGGATGCAAACTTCAGAGCACTTAAATAAGTCACTCTGGACAAGGGTGTGTAAGTCAAGTCAAGTCAAGTCGGCTTTTATTGTCATTTCAACCAAATACAGTTCAGTACACAGTGAAACGAAACAACGTTCCTCCAGGTCCAAAGTGCTACATACATGCAACGACATAAATTAACAACACAACATGAATTTAACAAGCAGATTTTTACATTTTTAAGTTAACCTAAAAAACTATCAATTTCTATACAAAAAAGAGACAATAAAGACAGCAGACAACAGACACAAAGTGCACGTGCAAATGTGCAAACGAAGAGTGTCCACTCACCTGAAGGATTATTAGGAACACCACACTAATACGGTGTTTGACCCCCTTTCGCCTTCAGAACTGCCTTAATTCTACGTGGCATTGATTCCACAAGGTGCTGAAAGCTTTCTTTAGAAACGTTGGCCCATATTGATAGGAGAGCATCTTGCAGTTGATGGAGATTTGTGGGAGGCGCATCCAGGGCACGAAGCTCCCGTTCCACCACATCCCAAAGATGCTCTATTGGGTTGAGATCTGGTGACTGTGGGGGCCATTTTAGTACAGTGACTCATTGTCATGTTCAAGAAACTAATCTGAAATGATTCGAGCTTTGTGACATGGTGCATTATCCTGCTGGAAGTAGCCATCAGAGGATGGGGACATGGTGGTCATAAAGGGATGGACATGGTCAGAAACAATGCTCAGGTAGGCCGTGGCATTTAAACGATGCCCAATTGGCACTAAGGGGCCTAAAGTGTACCAAGAAAAGCTCCCCCACACCATTACACCACCACCACCACCAGCCTGCACAGTGGTAACAAGGCACGATGGATCCATGTTCTCATTCTGTTTACGTCAAATTCTGACTCTACCATTTGAATGTCTCAACAGAAATCGAGACTCATCAGACCAGGCAACATTTTTCAGTCTTCAACTGTCCAATTATGGTGAGTTTGTGCAAATTGTAGCCTCATTTTCCTATTTGTAGTGGAGATGAGTGGAACCCGGTGGGGTCTTCTGCTGTTGTAGCCCATCCGCCTCAAGGTTGTGCGTGTTGTGGCTTCACAAATGCTTTGCTGCAGACCTCGGTTGTAACGAGGGGTAATTTCAGGACATTGTCTTGACCAGGACCACATCCCTAAATGCACTGAAGCAACTGCCAGGTGATTGGTTGATTAGATAATTGCATTAATGAGAAATTGAACAGGTGTCCCTAATAATCCTTTAGGTGAGTGTGTATGTGCATGTGCATAAAAAAATACAAAAAAGTTGAAAAAGCAACAGTAAATAAATAAATAAATAAATAAATAACTAACAGCACGCCAAAAAGAATTATAAAACTGCAACAGCAACACATGGTATCTTGGTGATGGAATGTCACGTCACATCAGAGCGTCAGTGTCGTGCTGTAGGTTCCATTGTGTCTACGAGTGCATCACAGCTGAGCTGATATTCAGCACAACAGCATGACCCCGGTGTGATATTGTACAATAAGTGATCAAAAATCAGCGACGTGGTGGCATGATGCAACAGAGACCAAGATCCAGCTTTATCTCCGCGTGTTACACTGGAACTGGAGACTCCTTCCATCAATGCTGTATGTCACAGTCTCTTTAAAATTCACACGTGCAAGTAGTTCAGTTTGTGTATCAGAACAAGGGTATTAAAATAAACCTGAACTGCTGTCAGAGCTGCTGTTAGAGGGAATTAATCAACACCTTCCGACTGATCAGGACTCCGAGTCCAGGAGCGCAGAGAGGCGCGAGTCGATTGTGAGGAGATAAGAGAGAGCAGCTCGGCGGTAAGAACTCGAACAAACGGCTGGTTTAATATGTAAAGTGCTACAATCATGAAACTTCGTTCACAGCAGGAAGAGAAGACGTGATAAGACAGCGTGTGTGTGAGTGTGTGTGAGGGATGCGAGATGAAGAGACGTGAACACATTCGCCTGTGGAGTTTGATTGAAGACCAGAAGCGCGGCGTCGTCTGGAGCAGAGCGAGATGGCGGGCGGAGGGGACCGAGGAGGAGGCGCGAGAACTGGTGTCGTATAACGGAGGGGAAAAAGCAAAGAACGCAAACGATTTAACCGGCAGCATAAGCTGTTCCAGCAGGGCGAAAATAATGGCGCCCTTGTAGGAACCAGGAGGGGTTTGTGTGTCTGTTGGCTGAGATGCTGCAGTGGCTGAGCTGCATTACTGCAAGATTTAGATCAGACCACCCTTAGGAGGCGCTCTTTAACCGGTCATTTTCCAGCCGTTTATGGAGATTGGTGGGCAACGCAATCGTGTCATGGTAATTTATGACAATCGACTCATGAGCATGAAGGAAATGATAAACGTGTGGGAATGTTCCGCTCGGGTTGGACGCGGCGGTGGCGCGTTTTTACGTCCTTCGTCGATGAGAAGAAAGAAAGACAGCAGGAGGGGAAAGAAAGAGCGTATAACATGAGAAACGCTGTCTCGCTTCATCAGGAACCCTGTAAATCTGAACTCCACAACATACACACACACACACACACACACACACACACACCAGCTGCTGATGCTCATGCGTTGCATATTTCTCTGTGATTGGATGAATAATTGTCGATTGGCTGAGCTGCTTCCTGTCATATTTCAGAGATCTGTCTAAATCTGTCGATCAAGCGCTCGAGTGAAGGAGGTGTGTGTATGTGTGTGTGTGTGTGTGTGTGTGTGTTAATGAATTTTTATCAAATATTTAATGACGCAGAAATCTGTTTAGCTTTGATGAAATATGTCGCCTTACAAGCGAGCCTGAAAATACGACTCTCCTCTTCAATTTTGTGTAACGAGAAGTGATTATTTTATTAGTTCATAATATTAAGTGATTAATTTCCAATAACGATGTGGCAAAGGAAGGATTAAAACACTGTGTAACGCTTTCTCTCTCTCTCTCTCTCTCTGTGTCATTAATTAAGTTCCAGCTGGGAGGCTCAGACATGAGAAGGTCTTGGCCAGAGTCATTTTGGCACAGGTCACAATCCAGCCTGTCCTCTCAGTGTGTTGTGTGTGTGTGTGTGTGTGTGTGTGTAATTGACCAGGCTTGTTATGACCCACAGCAACTTGGTTCCAGAAACACAAAATACATGGACGCGATTCACAGCTAAAGGACTCCATTTAGCATCTGTGCATCTGAAACAGAAAGTAACGTGGTCAGGATTCAGGTTATTCAAAGCTCTCTGTGATCAAAGCACCGCGGGTGAAAATCTGCTCTAATCTGATCTAGTATCTATTAGAGAGCACTGTTTAGAAATTCAGTGCAGAGTCAGATTTTGCCTTGGATTTAGTATCTGTTATATAACAGTTCGTTCCGACCGAGTAACCTGATTGGACGAGAGGCGTTTCATGAGCGCTGATAATAGAGCATCACGGCACTGGACTGTTTAACTCTGTGCATCACTCTGCTTCACAGGCGTGAACAAGGGCACTACTTAGTGTGTGGAACAAGGGATTGTACGCCCTACATAGTGCACTAGTTTTCCATTTAACACTATTTAGGATTCGACCCCGGAACCCGTAAGTTAACTGCACTGTAAACCCTAAAGTTCAAAGTAATTAAACATATTGCGAACTGTTAACGTAATCTGAACTAATTGTAATGATTTAATAGACACTTGATGAGTATCATCAGTTAACTTTTTGGTATTTATGAGTTTGTAGAAATGACACTTTTCAAGTTAGCTGAACAAATTTGATATTTTAAGTACTTAAGTAACAGTAACTGTCACCTTAAAGTTCCACCAACTTAAAATCTTTCAGACTAGTGATTTTGTGTCTGATGTCATCGGGGCAGTAGGACACTGGTGGATCAGTGGGAGGAGTTTCGTCTGCCATGTGAAAGGCCCGGGTTCGATTCCCAACATCTGGATGAAGCGTCTGTCCCAAGCCCTGATAAAATGGGAGGGTCACGTCAGGAAGGGCGTCTGGTGTAAAACCTGTGCCGAGCTCGTGTCCGGACTGGATCGTCTGATGTCAGCCGAAAGACCAACAACAATTTATTTGATTTGCACCAACTAAAAAAAATGATAACTGCTATTAAACAGTACGAGTGAGGCGACTCAATAATGCAAGTAAAGAACGATTAATATGGATGAGGACAACAAACTCAAAAACTGATATAGTTCTGTTTACTTAACATTGGAAACATCATTCTTAAAGCATTTGATGTCACTGATTACCTCAATTGCTTTGCGTTTTGCAAACTTTTATGGGTTTACAGTGTGAGCTGATATTCTAAAGTGGAATAAGTGAAAATATAAAGTATTTCCTGTTAATTACCCTAATTGTCGCTCGCTAGCTCCACCAGGTGCTGAAGGATACTTTGTGGAAGTGTCGTATAAAAGCAATATCACACTCGAGGTCGTGCTGTTGTACTAAATATCAGCACAGCTGTGATACATGACCCTGAGCGCGATATTGCTTAATTAGCACACACTATATTAGCCGGGTTGGATTTAGTCATTTAAAGCAGATTTGCTTCACTGGCTGGTTTTTACGAGTGCTGTAGTAGTGACAGCTCAAAGCTCTCCTCATCAACACTAAACAAGCGGTTCAGCACATTTATAGAGTCTCCTGTCTGTGACGAAGAGGCACAAACCTCCTACAAAGCCTAAGAACCACAGACAAACTGCAGCAATATGCTTAAACTTATCAACCAAACTGCTGTGATTTGATGTGTGTGTTTGTTGTTGGTGACTAGAAATGAACATCCTGACAAACACCCTTTGATTAATTTTTTATTTTTTAATGATCTTGCAAAGCCATTGTTAATTTAGCGAGTATCTACTGTATGTGTTGTTGTATTTCTGGGGGATTATGTCTGCATTTTTATGAATAAACCTCATGTAAGTCTCTCATGTCGGTGTGCAAGGTCATGTGCCTTTCGATCAAAACTCTGTAAAGTGAAAGAGCGCACCGCGGGTTCACACGGACATTTTATATTCGCCTAGAGACTTATACACAACCACATTTCAGCCATTCACAGACATGCACATGCTTTTCATCTCCCCTTTGATTAAAACACAGCAGATTTATTATTATTATTATTATTATTATTATTATTATTATTATAATTTACTTGAAAATATTGAAAGATTTTTTGTTTCTAATTCAAGCCCTTCCTGTTCTGTTGGACACGGTCGTGCACCAGCACATCACTTCCCCCAAACAACACAGCAATTAGCGTTTACTTACATCTGAATAGAGTCGTTTACATAAATTAAATAAACCCGCAGGGCGGGTCTAACGCGTGTGGAGACGAGAATCTGACATACGTCTATTTTTTTAATTCTTAACATTAATTTAATAACAAACATTTATTTGCCAATAAACATTTTGGAAAAACCTGCGTTGCTTCAATATAATTTCATTTATAAGAAAAACTTGCAAAGAGAAGAAAACGTTATTGGCAGCATCAATGATGCTGTCGACCCCAAAGGGTTCATTTGACAATAATCCATGTACTTATCGAAATAAAATTTCCTAGCATGGCTCAAGGCACAGTAACGGCAGCAGTGAACAAGGATAAGCCACTTTCCAAAATGAACTAAATGACCAAATCCATCAAATTCATGAAATCGCAGAAGTAGAAAATGCGGAGAAGATGTGATAGTACAAAAGTGTTACGGTAATCTGCGACTGTGCATCGATACAGCAAGTTATACACAGACAAAGTCATCACAAACTACCACAAAACAGATGAACACAATCGGATAACTGGTCTCAACCTCTGTCCTATGATTGGTTTGTTATCTGATTGTGTTCACCTGTTTTGTGTTAGTTCATCCTGAGTTGTGTCACTACTCCGTATCCAGGATGAGTCCTAATCAAAATAAATGCCTCAGGCTCAAAAACACTTCTTTATTAGCACTTACAAATTCTTCTTCACCCCATTTCTAGGTGTTATGAATCCTGTACCGATTATTTTAGCAGCAGGATAGTAACATTAGAGAGTCACAATGTTCTTCTGGCGTTATCATTCTCTTCAGCTAAATCCTGGTGATTTTCCATGTTGCCTGGTTCAAACAGGTGCCGTCTTTTTCAGATGCAGTATACGTCCTGAAATACGTTACCTGGGCTGGAGGAAACAAATGGGGTCAGGAGAGCTGTTGCAGGAAGGACAGAGCCATAGCCGAGAGGAGGAACATGATAGCGAGCGAACCTGAAAGGCTTTCATTCCATATAGAGGCAGCGTTAGAGATAATGTAGGATGCAAAGAACATTAAACGTTGATTACATTTATTCATTTAGCAGACGCTTTTATCTAAAGTGACTTCGATAGTATCTAGGCCATGTGTGGATCTAGGAGTTCAGCTCATGGCCTTTCAGTTACTAGCATAAATTATTAGGAAAAAAGGCTCTTCTGGGGTTTTTAAGTGCTCACTGGATAATTAAGCATTCTAGAAGAAGTCCACTTGAATAGGGAAACACTCAGAGTTCTATATAGAATCTTTAAAGGTTCCTTCAGAGAAACAACTGAAGAACTGAGCTAGTAACGCTACGGTATGTGGTTGCATGGTCACCCTCATGATGTGTAAATGTTCTACGTATAATCTAAGGCCAAATGTTGGACACATACAGGAAGCTAAGCACCCTTATAATTCTTGTGTGATTTCTTGTAGTAAATCTTTTCACTCCGGCTAACTAAACTAACTAGCGGAGTCAGCCATGTGAGCTTTTTGGGGAAAATGTAGTTAATTTAGCTGAGAGATTTAACACACTTTAGCTAAGCATGTTACTACATTAGCCCACTGACTCAGCAATGTATATGATTGTTGCTAGGCAACAGCTAGTTAACTAATACATGTGTGGTTTCTTTGCTAAGAATTTCATAACTTCTGATTGAAACCAGATATTTTCGACAAATGTGAGTTGCATAGAAACTATCTGCATGAGTTGAGTGTGGTTTATTACACGACAATGATTTATCCCAGTTAGCTGAAACACAGTCGATGTCCTTGGTTTCCTCAATAGTTTTAGTCACTGAGCTAACCGAGGAAGCTAGATAAGTCAGCGAGGTTCTGGGTCTTGTAGTAGCTCAGTTTATCCTTGCTAACTATTAATAAAATTAAAAAGACATGGTTACACCTGTTGGGTAAAGGTTGACCTGATTAGCTATGCAGGCTGTCTTTTGGAATGTCTAGTGAGATCCGCAAAATGTCGAAATGAAACAGATTTTCAGCTGTTAAACTGATAAACCTATAGCTACCCAGCTAAGTTATTACACATGTCTTCTTTCAGGAGATCTATTGCCTCCAGGGGGCTGCTAATCCAACTTAAAAATACAGCTAATTTAGCTGAAACGGTTGCATGTTTTAACCACGCTAATTGTTACTAATAAGTAGAGTTACCTCAGTTAACTGTTAATAGAAAGCTGATTTTTACATCTTAGCAAACCTTTAGCTAATCTACCTGAAGCAGCTATGTGGAGTAGACCTAGTTACCCCAGTGAATAGAATTTAAATTGTATATACACATAACTAGCTTGATGTCTTTTCTGTAGATGTTGAAAAACTCTTCGCTAAATGTATAGCTAGCTGGCCAAGTCAGTTGTGTGTGATTACTTTCTTGTTGATTCTTAATAAATGAAAGCGAACAAAACATATAGAAAGAAAAAAAAATCAGGTAACTCAGCTAGAAAACAGATCATATGACAACCTGAGCAAACTGGCCAAATTTAGGAGATTTTCCGTCATGTGTAGCATCTGGAAGGTTGTCTGAGGCTGTAACTAACTAGGTGAAGTCAGCTATCTGTGCGTTCTTTAAAAAGTAAATAGTTATTTCAGTAGGCAAATATCAGACTGTTAGCGAAACATGCTAATTTATTTATGCTAATTCATGCTAACAGCTCCATACTATGCCATGCAGTAGGCTTAGCATCCCGGGTTTAACGGGGTAGTGCATAATAATGTCTCTGCCAGTAAACATTTAGCCTCCTAGATGAGATTTGAACAAAACTGCATAAATATTTCATTTGTAGACATCAGGTTCTGCCACGTAGCCGACATCATGGCTTCTTTTTATTTCCCTGATCTTGACTGAGGAGCTCAGTGAGTCATGTATCTTCAGGAAGAGATGCCTCATCCTCAGAGCATCGGTCCTCACACTTCTCTAAAAACACCTCCTCCGTCTTTCCTCTCTAATCACCACCTCTCCATTGCTTCCTCATCCATCTCCTCACCCCTCTCTGTCACAGCCTTGGTTTCCAGAGTGAAAGGCATCCACAGGTTTAATCTTTCATGAGCAACGTTACTTCTTTCATGTCATTTCTTTGCATGATTCTTTGCTTATTTTTGTTCAGCACTTATTTCTTCTTGTCCTTCTGCTCCTTTCTCATTTCCTTTCTACATCTTCCAGTTCTTCTCTCCACCTGTTTTCCAGAGCATCTGCATTTTCTCTCCTTCATTAATAGGTGTTCTTCAGTTCCTCACAGGTTCCTCATGCTTGGTTCATCATCAGTTTTTTCTTGTTTCTTTTCTTCCCCTCTTCACTGTGATTCTCTCCACACATTTACCTTCACTCCTTCCTTGTTCTTCCCTACCCTGTTCTCATGTGCTACATCACCCAGCACTTTCCTCCTTTTATCCTATTTCTTTATTCCTAGTCCTGATTTCCTTTCCATTTTCTATCATTCTTTCACAATTACTGCATCCTCTCATCTAATTTTCTGTGTTCTTCACTTCTCTTCTTCCTGTCCTTCCTCATAATGCTGCAGTCACGACTATTTCATATCTGTGTCTTTCATCTCCAATCCTTTTTTGTTTCTTCTTTTTTGTCTTCTGAAACATCTTTCTGGGACGGAAATGGGTTTAACTGGGATCGTCACCATTCCTAGTATATTATGGTGGTAACGTCACACTCAGCAACATGTTCACTTTGTCTTCTCCGTCCCATTTTCATGCCCTTTCTCCTTGCCTTAGTTAACCATTTTTCTGATCTCTGTTTCTCTCTCTCTCCTTTTCCTTCTTCTAAAACTGTCTCTGATGTTGGTTCTTTACTTCTTTTCCATGATCATCAGCTTCATCCCTTTTTTGTCTTTGTTGTTTTTCTTCCAATCCATTTGCCCTTTTCTCCTCTTTTCATTCTTTCATTTCTTCGTCTTCATGCTTTCTTCTCCTTTAGCCCCACAATAGTCTGGCGGTCGTAGCGTCATACTGAGCTTCATGTTCATCCTGTTCTTCTGTCCTTCATCAATCACCCCTTTCATTTCTTCTTTTCTTTGTTTCTTTTTAAACATCTCTGCTTTCATCTTCTGTCCCACCCCCATCATGTTCTCCTATTTACATCTCTCAAACACAATCCTCTTGCTCTTATTTCTGTTCCTAAGTGTTCACCCCTTCAATTTTCCATCCGCTGCAGAATAACCAAAAAAATCTTCACTGAGATCATCATCTTGAGAACACCACTCAAATCTTCATAATCATAATCATGTTCTTTTTTCTTGGTTCTTGAACACCTCCCTTTCTTCTCGTTGAAATTTTTCCCTTTGCTGTACACAACAACTGGTCCACCATCTCCACTATGAAGCATGGTTGTGGTAACATCTTGCTTGTTGTATGTCTACCACCCTGTTCTCCCTTATCTCTGTTTCAATATCTCAAGGTTTATCATCTTCCTTTTCTTTCATTGAGGTTAGAAATGGTCTCCTTAGAAAATTAGACGTCACCACTGAACCACCATCTCCACTGTGAATTATGGTGATAGTAGCATCTTAGTAGTCGTAGCTCCTCTATCCTGTTCTCCTCTCCTTCATCATTCCCCACACTTCTATTTTTATCTCTATTCTCTTCTTGTTCCTCTTCTAAACTTTTACTGATGATTCTATCTTCTCATCTAATTGTTGCTCCCCCCCCCCTTAAACATCTCCTAATCTCATCCTTAGATTCATCCACCTCTATCGCTGTCTCGTCCATCTCTAGGTTTATCATATTCCATCACTCTTTTACACCTCCCTCTCTTTGATTTTTGAATACCATCATTTCCTTTTGTTGAAGTTACAATTCATCTCCTTTTCCTTAGAAAATCTGATTGATTTGACCACTACTGGGACACCATCTAAAGCAGCGTGAAGCACGGTGGTGGTAGGATCCTTTCCATCCTGTTCTCCAGGTCACCATCTTTTTCTTTCATCATTAACTCTTTTTCTTTTGTTCATTTCTCCATATCATCTCATTACTTTTTTCCACAATCGCTCCTTCCATCCTCTCATCTATTATTCTCACTTGTGGATGTCTTTTCTAAATCTCCTCTCCATCGTTTCCTCCTGTCGTCTTCTCTCCTCTTGTCAACTTGCTTGTCTTCATGTAACATTCTTTTATCTTCTCCGTCTGATTCTTCTGTCAGTCATTCTCCTCTTCATTGTTTTACTCACTATTTTAATTTCCTCTCCTCCTTTTATACCGTCCTCTCCTCATATCCTTTCATCACATTCTCTTTTATCTGTCTTAATCCAGGCTTTAATCTAGTTCTCGTTCTCCGTTCCTCTGTTTAACATTCTTTGCTCATTTTGTAATCACGCCTCTCCTTACCCATATCCCTTTTCCTCCAATCGTCAGATTAGTTTGGTTTAATAAAATATTTTCCTTTCTTTTGTCTCTGATTTTGTATCAGTTTCATTCCTTTAGAGTTTTCAAAAGGTAAAGGGATCAAAGGTCATGAGTCAGTAGCCCAGACACCTGAAACATTTCAGTACTGCAGCAATTTAATGTTACGTATTGAACTTTTAACCCGTCCGTCTAGCTGCGTCTTCCTCTTCCTTCGTCTCGTCTCAGCCGAAGTGGACTGGACGCGTATGATTTGAACACAAACAGGAGATGACAGGGTTCTCCTACACTTCTTTTCTTTTTTAGTTGAAAAGCACAGATATTACCAAACACTCCCGAGAGAGAAAATGAGACAGGAGTGAGTCATCTGTGATATCGAATTTATATACAGCCTCCCCTGTGTCTTAGCTAGGAAGAGGCTCGAACATGTCGGAGTACATGGAGCATGAGATTTAATTTAGGGACAGACAAGAAATGTGATGTGTGCAAGAGTATAAGAGATAAACAAATAAATACACAAAGAAATATATAAACCAATAAAAACAAAGGATAGATAGATAAACGTTGGCTAGCTGGCTAGCTAGATAGATGAGAAAGAGATAAACAAACAAACAAATAAATACTATATATTCACAATATTCACACTTCACAAAAGAAAAAAATTGTATGATGTATATTATATTAATATAATATTCATAATATTATCATATAGCGCAATACATTTAGTTTTAAGATATTTATGCTTTTCCTGACGTGTGTATACATTTGTTTTGGTTGACTATATATATACTATATATATATATATGTGTGTGTGGTGTGTGTGTGTGAGTGTTTGTGTGTGTATAAAAAAATATATAGATATATAAATATATATATAAAATGTTGAAATAAATAAAAACATTATCTAGATAGATATTAAATGGATAAACAAAAGTAGGTAAATAAATATGATGGACAAATTAAAGGAAATAAAGTGGGTATATACTGCAGCTCTATACAGTGGGGTAAAGAAAAGAATCGCGCCCCTTTAAAATAATCACATTTTGATGGTCCGCAGCCTGAAATAAAGACAGTCACAGTGAACTCAATCAGATGAAGCTAATCTTCTTCTCAATGGCACACGGAGCTTTGCACATCTCGACTTATCTCTCCACTCTTCTTTACAGAACTGCTCAAGTTAAGTTCAGTTTGCTGGTGGCCGTTTGTGGACTGCCGTCTTCAGATCATTCCACAGATTTTCAGTGCGGTTTACAGCAAGTCTGGGCTCGGACTCGTCCATGCAAGGACATTCACGTTGTTTCCACACAGATCTGAAGGTGTCTAAAAAAATCACCTGCGCCTATGAACGAAAATCTGACTGATGAAAATTTTACACTACAGTTAGATCCAATAAAAATGTACATGATCTTCACTTCACTTCAACGTTTTATACATACATACATATATATATATATATATATATATATATATATATATATATATATATAAAATAAAATAAAAATTAAGATGTGGACCGCTCAAAGCCCTTTGCTTTAATGGAGGCCATGTTGGTGGCCCGAAACCCTGCGGTTGTTTTGCAAAATGTTCAGCGTCTACCAGACTGATCATCTGCTGATGAAGCCAATTGTGTTGTTAATCATGTGCTTATGGAAATCGTTATACTTAATGACTTTGTCTCGTGTGTGTGTGTGTGTGTGTGTGTGTGTGTGTGTGTGTGTGTTTCATTGTAAACAGCCTAGTACTAATATCTATATAAATAAAATAAAGGTTTTGTTTAAACATTGGTCAGAACTCAGTCTTTTAGTGATCATTCTACGTTTCATTCACTGGAGGAACAGAAACCAGTCTCAGAAAAACGTCTGTCTGTCTGTCCGTCTGTCTGTCCAGTTGATTTTGTCACAGCATCAAACAAAACTGGCTGGACGGAATTTAATAAAACTTTTCCAGTCCTTTTTTATTTGCATAAATTGAATCAAAATGTTGAGGAGAAACAGACGTTATGGGCAGTTTTGTGCCAGATTAAGTCACAGCATCCAGAGTTTTTTATTTTTTGAGAAATATATGTTTATTTCATATGTTTTAAAACCCTGGTGATAATAACAAGCAGTAATGTGAAGCTATGAGATTTTAGGTGCGGTGAGGGCGTGTACCAAACCCGAACTCGAAATCAAAGTGTTGAGTAGAAGTGATGTTATGAACAGTCATGTGATGGATTTAATAATCTACTTTAAACAGGGAGTGTATTTGTCTGACGATGGAAGAAGTAAAACTTAACGTCAGATACTCGACCTTACAGAATGTGATTTCTGTGTATTAATAAGTTAGACAGAGAGACACACAGACATGTACGTGGACATGAAATAATAATAATAATAATAATATCACTCATTACATTTGGCGGCACGGTCGCTTAGTGGTTAGAATTGTCGCCTTGCACCTCCAGGGTCTGGGTTCGATTCCCGCCCCTGTCTGCATGGACTTTCCAAACCCCCGCCGCCGGCTCCAGATCCCTGCGACCCTATACAGTATACAGGATGAAGCAGTATAGACGAGTGATTATGTTAAAGCTTATTTTTAGCTTCAACCTTTTAACTATTTCCAAAAACACCTGTCACGATGAGTACTAATGCCAGTATAATATATCTTTAGTCATTATATGTTATATTAGCAATTATGATAACGGTTACATAACTGTTTAATCTAATTAAATCTTAAGGATCTCCTGTCTATTTCCTACATGAACATTATATATGAGATATTCTGACACCAGCGCTTTAAATACAGCTGATTGTTGTGAGTATAAGGATACCCCCAGGCTCCACCCCCAGGCTCCACCCCCAGGC